>JAHQZX020002522.1:0-43198 GCA_019804575.2 Pseudotulostoma volvatum | reverse complement strand
TTCAAGCCATCGGCGACCCTCAGTCAGACCATTACACAGGCCACAGCTTCCGCCGGGGGGCGGCCCAGCATGCTGCTAACAACGGGATTCTCGATTGTGATATCCAGCGCCTTGGCCGTTGGTCTTCCGATGCCTTTAAGCTGTACTTAGGCTGACACTATTCGCACGGTCAAAGGTGTCGAGCTGCACGCATTATGTACGACTAATCAGTCCTCAAATATTCCCCCACCTTGCCGCCCTCATGCCTTTGAAGCCTTGACTCGGATACGATTCTTCAATCTAAAGCTGGCCCGCGGGTGGATCCAACAAGTGGCTTTGGAGACTTAGGCCCATGCAAAAAAGCCCAAGCTAGGTGAAGAAGTTCGACATGGTCGCTTTGGTAACAAGATTTGGTCGGTTTGTGGTAAATACAGACGCTCATAGGAATCGGCTTCTCTAGCGTCCGCACGAAATCACCGCACCGTCATTAGCATTCTTTCAGCTCCGGCGATGTCGGTCGGTGTAAGCGGAACGAGTCTTCTCGGATGCACGGCATCAGATACCATGAAGTAGGGCCGGCTTAGGAGCGAAGACCGTGGAGCGGATGGAGTGTATAATAAAACGCCGGCTCATGGGAGAGGGCTAGCTTGACCCTTGGCAAGGAATGAGGATCGAGATGAAGGCATAAAGATTGAATTTGTACTCTATCATATAGTATCATACACACTAGTTAGTACTGAACTCGGCTGGACGATGCAAGTAGGCCAGAGTTGGGCCCGTAGTTATATTATATTTGTTGCTGTGAATTTCTTCAATACAGAGTTCTCCAATATTGAATTTTCCCAATATGAAGACATATTGAGAATTGAGTATTCTACCGAATCAATACTGCCTTTGGGGAATTCAATACCCGACAATATGGAAAGTTCGGTTATTATTCCCTATTATCCAACTAGATTTGCAAGGGCTCATTAATATATAATATATAAATAATATCACAGCACGCTTCAAATCTCGTTTAAGCATAACTATGGTAGATTTATCTCCAACCTTACTGGAAAATCTATAGCTCCAGTCTACTATGATCTCAATCACCTCCCTGATAGCATTCACACAACCCCATCACTTGGGGAGTCACCAATGTGCTTTTTTTTTCTCCTCATCTAGAATCGTTAGATCATGCCGAAGACATGTCCATTGGTATTATGTCTTTCGTCAAGTGTTGCGTACACACACACACAAGAGGTGGCCCCAGAGAAGTTCACAGAACAAATATCCCAGAACAGACTGAGGTTTGTGTTTGATTTCCTATTCGTTCAGGAGGCTCTTTTTTTAAAGTGAATCCTGCTAACGCAGTCGCTCATCCCAAGGAGAGATATGACCTCCTTCCATTTAATCCCAGAAAAGTATTTCCAAGCTAGTGGCGCTATCGAGAATAGAACATATATGACCAATTCAGTACTCTCTGTACCCCCCCGTAGGATGCACTCTTTTCCGATAAGTATATACCGATTCTAATAATATTAAAGGTACATGCATAGGTACATGCTTGAGCTTGTAATGCGCAGTATCGATGTACCGTACCAATACCTGTTAGATTAGTCAGCCCCTCTTCCCCTCTTTTTAGTGATAAAAACTTTTTTCCTGGTCTTTTAGAAAAGAGAGAACAAGAATGAACAAGAACAATAAACAACCTTTTGATTTTTCAACTGAGCACGTTTCCAACAGTACCCTAGCATCGTTGGTGACATTGATCGCTACTAGTATCATATACCATACTTGAGTTAGCGGCAGGTATCACTCCATCTGTCCAGTCGAGTGGTAAAGAATGAAAAGAAACGGCCGACTCCTCACTTCTTTGTATTCATCAGAAGTTAAATGACAGATTATTTATTTAATAAATAATGCAGTATCTTCACTGTTGTTACAAGAAAAACGGCGTGAGCAATATTCTTAAAAACCCAAATTAACTCCCCCCCAAAATAGATATAAGAGGCAATCTAACAGGCCCCTCGCCTTTCCCTCTCTCTTTGATCACGCCACAAGGAAACAAGGAAAACTAAGGGAAAACTAGATAAATAAGGCAAAGTCCCCAATCAGAAATACAAATCCCCTTCCCTGCTATGTCACAGTAGGCATAGATTGGCTCCGTCCCGGTGATTCTTTATTTTTGGGTTCATTTATTTGTTTGTCCTATGCCACGTGGCGTGGTGGTGTCCTGCGTGTGGTTGTATTATCTTGTTCCTTTTTGTTTCCTAAGCCGGCATCTAATCGCATAATGAACGAGAAATGGTAGGAACAACTGAAAGAGGGTCTCCCTTTGTGTGAAAATATGAAGGGCTTCCCTTGAGATGAAAAGGGGCTATTAAGCCGAAAAGAAAAAAGATAGAGGAGATGAGAAATACGGCATTACGCTTTTCTTCGCCGGATCGCCTTACTGCCCGTCGTGGAATTTACGACGGCCGAGCCGTTCTCGTTCCCAATCTGATTGATTCCAAGACAGAGTTCTTCTTCCTCGGCAAGTTTTGCAACCGCATCTAGCACAGCCTTCTTGGAGGGAGCCGGAGGCTCGCGGAAGCGCTTCAATACTGTCTCGATCATCTTCGCGAACCAGTAATAATTCAAAACGTTCAGGATGAGGTTCGCAATAACGTTAGTCACGATCATCCAAAGGGGAATTCCGCTCTTGTTATGCTGAAAATGGCTTGATACTTCCGCATTGGCCCGGATACAAGCCTCATTAGCACAGGTAATCCCATCGCGCGTCTGGAATATGGCAGCGTCGGTGCTGACTGCACTGGAGTGTTTCACCGCCTCCCAAAAATCAAGGTTGACAACAACCGATTGCCAAGTGCCCCAAAACAGGCGGCATGAAAAGAAAACGAAGAGCAACGTCATGCCATTGTACCATTGTGCTCTGCTACCCGTCATGTTGACTTTATCCAGGAACCAGTGAATGTTGAGGAATGGGCTGGAGAGTTCGTAAAGGATAAAGGTTGGAGCATAGAAATTAATAAATGGGTACTAAAGGAATAGGTCAGACATGCATGCCCTAAAACATAAAAGCATGAACGCAATGTAAGATAGACACGGACTTGCCGGAACCAGGGAGGATAAGCGAGGAGGGAGTAAAAAAAGAGTAGTACTAACGAATCCCAGGGTATAGACAAGTAGAGCGCTGACTGCATGGAAGAACATCCCAATTCCGAAGACCTCGAGATAGATGGTGCTGACAATTAGATCATATAAGAAGTACCCTGTTGCTAACGCCTGTACCAGGCCACAAGCTCCGGTATATCCATAGATGCGTTCTCCTGTTGTCATCCCCTTCCTCTCGCGGTCTGCGAACATGACCCATAATCCAAGTAGACTGATTAACGTGCTTTGCACAAAAGACACAACATGTACATTCCAGTTTAGCCGGGTATTGGGTGGCAAGTACGGATAGGATCGAGGGAAGAGAACGGTAGATAACCGCGGAGAAAGATACGAGTGGATGAATTGGTACAAAGCAAAGGCGAACAAAACTTCATGGATGTGATCCGGCAGCGAGTGAAGGCGGAAGAACTCCGCCCAAGGCTGGACGAGTTCCTTCAGCCATAGAGGCGGGGGAGGGAAAGGATCCAACATGGAGTTACCTATTGTTGCCACAAATGTGAGAGCACCTTGGAGAGAAAGATGGCAAAATTTCAGTGAGAATTGAGACTAGTTAAGTAGTAATATTTAGATCAAGATCTGGGCGACGGTAGCACGTTGAGAGCCGATACATGGGGAGTAGCTGTGTTGGGACCAATCATTGCCGGCTGTCCAAGATTTTCTGGCAAGCTTGGAGAAAGCCGGGATCTAGCAGCCGTTGATAACCGGTCAAGCTCCAAATCCGATATGATCAAATAGAAGTATTTCCGATTGTCGTCGACAGAATGGATATAAAGGAGTGCGATCTCGATAGCATAAACAGTAGGGAGACGGAATGAATGATAACTAACGGGAACTTGGAAGTAGAGATTGAGATGCGTCAACTTTTCTATCTCACGCCGTTTTGACTTGAGACCGTCTCGGCCCATGGGTCGTACCTGACTTAGCCCTTTTCGGGTGAATGGCACGTCCGGATACTCGAGTTCTGCGCCCGAGCCCGGGAAGGTAGGCGGTGAAATCCGACTTAATCAACGCTAAGTGGACTTCGCTCCTTCTTAACGCTTCTTCCCGGGAACCTGAGCCCCGGCTGGGTTAGTTCTGATCTTGGCGTACTGATCCTTATTATGTAAGTTAGAGTAGGCTTCCGGGAGCTAACATGATAGATCCAATTATCGGTTGTGGTGCTTGTATTGTATTACCTATTTTTAATCAAGCGAAATCCTTATTATACTATGTGCCTATCGCACCCCCTGTCGTTTAATTTGATTACTGATTATAATGTAGTAGGTAATATACGGTGTATTGTAATAATATACCCACCCGGTGAGTCCTGAGCCAAACTCGAGTTATTATATGTACTAGTCGTACGGAGGAGCCTTTCAAAAGTTTAGTCCCGTACCAAAGCACTAAAAACGCCACATTTTATATTAATAAAGATATTTGTATGGAAAAAGCGGATTTTGCTAGTTTTACTATTTACTTGTAGGCGCCAAGAATTATGGAGTTTTTAGTCCGGGACTGAACTTTTGAAAGGCTCCTCCGTACCGATATGATACTTTACTAACTGAGAAAACCATAACTACTTGTAACATAACCTGAGAGTAGCGGCGGTATCAGATGCAAGAGAGGCCATATACATATAAGTAAATCCTGTCTATAACGAACTCCGCTAGCGTTATAGCGAACAGAACACCATCTCAAATTCAAACCCTCATACAAAATTCGTTATAACCAACTACCACGTGATTCCCAAAAAGCCTCGTCGACAGGCAATCTAAAGCTGCACCGCGTGCCTACCATCAACTACATCCTGGTTTATCTCCGGCAGTGGTTCCAGATTAAATTCGATCGTCCAAATCGCTCCCTCGTCCATTTCCGAGATTCTTTTCTCCCGCTATACGTCTCTTGATACTACTTCGTCGCTGCAAAATCCCGATAGAAGCCGAGTCAACAGCTTCAATCTTGATCTCGAATTCGTGATTTGATGGATATCAACTCCTTTCTTAACCCTATCGACGAGAAAGTCGAGGACTCTATTGAAAAGATCGATGAAGATATTCTCTCCCGATAAGGTCCTGAGGCCGAGGAGGAGGAATACGAGGAGTTTCCTAGAGTATCAATACATGAAGCCTTGGATGCACTCAAGAATCTTCGCTTATATGAAGAGTAACGGGATTAGTGGCGGAGATCAGGCTCTCATACAGGCTCTAGACCGACATGAGAGAGCTCTCGCCTTGAGAAAATCGAGCAGGATGGTGCAGGGTGATATTTGAAGCTTTTTTACATGTAATTAGTATAATTGTACTCTATAATGAATCAGGAGGCCTAACCATTCAATTCGTTATAAGCAGGTTTTACTATATAGACACTATTAAAAGTGGGCTGCATATAAATCAGTGTAGCTAAATCGCCACATGATTCATCCGTGGAATCTACCAGAAAGTTCTTAGGAATTCCGTAAGTCATATATGACACTATAAATCCAGTCATCCCAGGCCCTCCTTTTGAATAGAGTTATTTTTTGTACATAAAACAATGAATCGCCGGTTGATTATGCCTAGGCAAATTCAAAGACTACGACGTAACCGAAACAGTATCCAAGGGCAAGAAAGAATATTCCCATGGACAACCGAACTTGAAGAATATCTGTACTCTAGTGGAAGCCGACTATTATATTTTGCATACCCTGGGTGACCCATACCTATCTCGTTAACAAGTATTGTATGGGCTAGCTGTTCCAGATTTTATGGCGGGTGCCAATTGCACTAGACCTGAGAAATTGGATGCCTTGGTTTGTACTGAGATAGGTACTAGCCATCGGTTGAAAATGATAGGCTTGTCTCTGTATGAATCTCCTCAATGGTCTGCAGGCACTGTCAAATGGCTGGGTCCCAAAATCGTAGTGTACAATCAAATCAGCTGACCCTGACACTAGCATCTTCCCATGATTCAAGAAGGCCACCTCACGTACTCAATGTCGCAATCGGTGTGGCCTTCAAAGGTCTGCAGGCACTGTCCAGTGGCCGGGTCCTAGAGCCGTACTGTATGATCACCTAGCCCTGACGCCAGCATCTTCCCGATTACACATACCGACCCGGTATGGCCTCCAAGGGTTTGCAGGTGGCCAGCACTTACCACCCAACATACTAGCTGGTTACTAGTTTGATTCTATCATTATTTCACTCCTTTGTTTCGAACATCATTACTGATCACATCAGCCATCCTGACATTTGAGTCTAATGTGAGATAACTATTATGTATCATTTATTAACTATTATTATAATCATTTATTTTTCATGTATATAATACTCAAAGCGAGATAAATATCTCTCACTCTTCGATCTAGCTAGAAAATGGCAGACTTCATCTATTATCTATCAGGCACCCTTCCTCCACTACGATAGCTACTAAATAGCCACATACTGCTTATAAAAGCGACAGATTCCAAAGAAATTATTGCAAGAATCCCTTTAGAGATCTTTCTCATCCGGCTCAGTGCCTCGAGCCAATAAAGTAGGTGCGCCTGAAGGAGCTGGTGAATATGATTGTTATTATGAATTTGACCACCTTTTTGAAGATGCTGCACCCAGTATAGACATGGATACTGAGCCTCCAGAGGAAGACATTGCTCCACTCGACTAACCTCTACTTCGGCTACAAGTACACCAAGAGCGTCTTGTCCACGGATATCCTCAAAATTCTAGATCACCACATCTCTTTTTGTCATGGAAAAAGTGACGAAATGAAGGACAATGCAGATGAATTGGTCTAGCTCAGTCTTCTGGAATGTCCGGTATAGAGAATGTAGGTCTTTTAGTGTTTGGGTGGCGTCTTCTTCACAAATATAGCAAGCGGTAATGAAAAGACGGGAAGTAGAGAGAATGAAAGAATAATAGTTCCAGTAGTTTCCTTTAGTAGCTTACACCATTGCTTTTTTTTCCCCGCTTCCCGTAATTGCGAAGAGAATGATTGAGAACTGTAATGTAAATAGCATTCAGTTGCTTCTCTGTAATCGTAGGTGTGTCAATGGGAGAATCATCGGTGGAGGAACTATCCATAGATAAGTCGTTCTTAAAGCCATCCTTAAGGGTTGTGGACAGTCTCTTGGCTGCGAATTGCCTCCTTTTGCTAATAAACCGACAGGCGGTTGCAGCCCAAATGAACAAACACGAGGCATATCGGACTAGCCCATTGAGCATGAGCATCGGCTAGAGACTGAAGGACCTGTCTGATACCACTTTCGCCCCCACACTCGTCCAGCGTGTCGATCACAGTGATGAGAGGCGAAGGAAGAGAATCAGTCTCTAATACAGTAGTGGGTTGACGATAAGTTCTCTTCATTGATCCCTTAGAACTTGCTGGACGATGCCTTGGCCTTTTGACAAGGCTCTTTGAAGCCGGCAATTTGTGGGCCAGCTGCGCGGCAATTGTACCAACGAATTTCCCTGCATGACTAATATCACTCCCATCTCTTGAAAAGAAGAAGCTCACTACTATGATAAGCGCTTTCTGTCGCAGTGCTCCTGAGCAACCGTTCGCGATATGGTAGATTTCTAGTACCCACCCAACCGCTCAGCTAGAATATATGTTGGTTCTCATCCCCATCGATCCATGTTCTAATACACTTTAGAGCCTAGTATCGGGAAGGTAGATTGGATTGTCTATCCCGGAAGCGTTGATAAGGTAGCAGTTGAAGTGGATCTCCTGAGACTTATAATAACAAAGTCAATTTAGCGCCAGATGGACAAGAGATGTTACAGTAGAGCGATGCTTACTCACCAATATTGATGCTTCCAATGTTGGTGCCCGCAAATATTTTGGCGCCACAACTTGTTGTGATCCCTAAGATATGCTACGTTGGTACGTGTATGCCAGAGTCTGCCATAGCTGAAAGACGAGCTAAACTTGGTATTTTAGAATGAATGGAAATTGATATATTATTGAAGCCAACAACCTGGTAGTTGTCGATACAAGTCGCTCTCCTAGCCACCCAGTCAGATGCTTTAGCTGATGCCCCGCACTCACCATACTACGGTATCGCCTTCTGACCGACCGGGGAGCAAGCGCACATTAAAACCCTGCCAACGGCTAGCTTCTTTCGAGACCATCAAGCTTCCATGATTACGGTACTCCAACATTGCCATACTCTTGGCGGGCATGGCCGAGCCATTCAGCATCACAGCAGCGGGCATCGTTGGCATAGCAGGAATGACCCTACAGCCTCCTCGGGGACATCCAAGTTATCAAGAAGCCATTATAGGCCTCAAAAAGGAGCTTCCTGCCGTCAAGATAGTGCTAGACTCGGAGCTTCAGGCACCAGTGCTTGAAATACTCGGATCTGACATCAAAGCTGAACTTAACTTAGCTACGGCCAACTGTAGAAAGGCTAGTGATGGATTTGCATGAAGCTTAAGGAATGGATAAAACACTCTGCAAGTGATACAATACACAGGGGATCAGGTTCGCGTGGGACTGTTTGCAGAGAGAGATGTGGAAATATTGAGCGAGCAACCGAAGCAAAGATAGTTAGTGCAGCAGTTAGTACTGCAACTTTGTACGTGCCGGTCACCCGTTTCACTCATGGGTCAATACTGGAATATAAACGTTTGTCGACAGGCTAGCTACCACTCAATTATTTAAGATCACAGACGATATCAAGAACGCACTGGCACGTGGGAATCGACACAAGCTTCTGTCAGAAATACACTAGTTGCGGACAAAGGCTTAGCAATATCGGTGTGAGTGATGAAAGAAGGAACTCAGGATGTCAGCGATGTTTCTGCGAGTCGAGGAAAAGGGATTGTTAGATTGGCCAATGACGTTGATACCAAATGCCTTTTCGGGAGATCATGGTGATTAGATTAATAATGTGCAAGGCTTCGGCTACAATATGCAGTAGGTAGGTTTCTTTGGTCTAATAATAATGAACTTAGCGCTGAAGGGAACCGAGCGATTAATGAATCATCCGGCGGCAGGGCGTAACCGCTTATGGATTAGCTTTCATGTAAGCACCTTGGCAGCAGGGTTTTGAGGCCGATATACTTGCGAGTTATATAACCGGTAGTACGTCATAACATGTATTAAAACGTAAAAAAGAATTCCTGTGGGAAATTATAAGTATTTGGTTATTTATAAATATTGTCCTTCAGCCCCAACGTCTCGTTCTTTTCTATGATCAGCCCAAATGTATGTGGAGATGGTGTCACACATATAGGAGGGTGGTCCGTGCACCGGTATATCACCCTAATAGATGTAACTCATGATACTTTGAATATCATATAGTTATATGCCTTTTAGACAATATCTATATCCCATATCAGATCCGTATATGGTATACTAGTAGTTATGTGAATATCCGTACAGAGTATAGTACAATCACTAGCCCAGGTAACGTAAGGTGATTCAACAATTAAAAAATGCTACTGCCGATACTCTCCGCAAGCCCAGATTAAATCAGAAACAGAGCATAAAAAGCGGTTTAGGAGAGAGGTGATTTAAATAGTACCTCCCTTTTTCTGGTTTATTAAAAAGAGCATTCGGAACGGAAAGATAAACAGGGAAAGACAATCCGGAAGAATAGACAGTTCATCTGCCGTCCGGTTTTGCTAGCATATACCGGACGGCCTCCCTCGCAACAGGAGTGTCCCACGCTCCATTTGTACCGCCACGTCTAAATTCAGGCCCACTGCCGTCCTCGCCTCCGCCATGGGTCGCCTCGCCTAGAATCGTCTCAAGGTCTCGTCGCTGGGAACTGAGCCAGCGGCGGATGAAGGTGGCAGGGTCCTTACTCAATCCAGTATAGAAGGAATGTCGGGCCTTGGAATGCAGCAGTGCCTGGATGACAAGAGATAGCTGATCATCCAACAAAGATATTTGCCTAATTGATGCCGGATACTGAGGGTTGGATGTCAGCATCGACATCTTCCGCCGCAGAGGATCGTCGACGATGACGCAGATGTCGTAGACAGTAGGTGAGGGATCCTTATGGAATTCTGGATCTACCCTGATGGTGTAGGGTAGCTTGATCGGGTCCAACGGAGTAGTTTGTGGACCGATAATTTCTGGGATCTGAGGGAAGAACATCTGATCGCGTCCGAATACCTGAATCCGTGTGTTAACATGCATCCTAAGTCAAAGGCGGCGAGAATGCATATGTATAGGTCCTGAAAGAAGGGGAATGAAAAGTGAAGGGTCTCCATACGGCTTTCAGACGTTGGTCACATCGGACTTGTCGTTTCTCTTCATCCTCCTGGAGCCCCATGGCATTGATGTAGTCCCAGATTCCGAGCACAATGCCACTACGTGACTCCTCTTCGACATCAAGGACGTCCGCGAGCTCTTTGCTTAGTTTAAATCGCTCGGTTGACTCGTCCCTCACTAGACTAACGATAATATTCAAATTCTCCTGCGAGGCGCGTGAGAATTGTATGCAGTCAAAATCAGCGTTGGGAGGCAGAGAGGCGGCGTTCGAAGGCAATTGGGGCTTATTCCACGTAATGGGCGCGATGTCTTCAGGTTTGGCTACTGGGGTTTTGTCGAAATCAATGATGATCGACTTGAAAAATTGGGATAACGGATACCTTGGAGTGGCTCTCCTGGGCTTCGTTCCCTCTAGCCTATCTTGTCCTATCTCGTGAGAACTGGTGAAATCAACTTCCTCTTCATCATCGCTGTCATTGGGAACCATTGGATTGTTCTCATCAAGTAACCGGCCCTCAATCTTCAGTCTATAACAACCCGAACCGGGAATGGTCCCGCCCTGACCTTCACTGCGTTCGAGGACCCTCTGCCACGGCTGGTTTTCGACGGTGTTGGAGATCCAGATGCGGAGGGTCCGATATCTTTTCATCTTCCGGGCTAAGGAATCTTGAATATTAAGTTTCTTCTGGAACATAGCTGCGTCCAGACGCTTTTCAAGATCCCGCAGGCGCTTATACTGCTGAACGCCTTCGCCAATGACAACCCCCTCAACACCATCGGGAATATTCTTGTCGGTTGGTTTTCGACTCCGACGTAGCGCGGTATCGTTTGGTTGGGTCATATTACGTTGAGCGGCCATGAGGTGTGGATTGGGCATATTTTGCGGAGGAAGTGATATGGACATCGCTGAACGAAGGCTTGGAGTTAGCGTCGGTCGGAGAAGCTGGGGTGAGGGGCCCGAACCAGTGCTTGGTGCACCACGACGAGTAGCGGCCGGAGAACGCTGGGTGGCTTGTGGGTAGCCACGAGCGAAGGTAGGCTGCATAGAGGTGTTCATGTTGGGCAACGCGCGCGGGTGGAGGCTGGGCGGAAGCCTCCAGCGGTCGTTGAGTTTGGGTTCTAGTGATTGTTCTTTTCTTTTTTCTTTTTTTTTGATTCTCGGTTGCGGAATCTGACTGCTAGCGGAAGACGGAGTGGCTGGCCCGCCTGGGAGGTTGATGGTAGATGGTTGGTGTCTTTCCAACCGGAGTACATAATAGTCTATCTGACAAAAAGTTGTGAGACGCGCTTCGGTCACGTTTCCGTTGCCGCGGATTGCGCTTGGCCCGTTTAGGTATCCCGCTCGTTTGTGGGGAACCGGCGCTGTGGACGTGAAACTTAAATCCAGACACAGCACCTATCAGATCACAGTACTATATTGTTGCATTATTTTACGTCTTGATGCTATGTATTGCAGTACTGTAACTCCCGACTGCCATGCTCTCCTTCTCTATCGAGGTAGGCTGGAATGCAATCCCGCGAATCCTCCAATTAGTAATTATCCACCAATAATAGAGCTATTTGTCAATTTGGTCAATAAATGATCACAAATCAGACCAATCAGTTACTAGTGCTATGTCCTCTTTTTTTAAGCTGTACTTCCTTGAATTTATCAGCATCAACGCTATACGTGACAGGGATCCAGATGGCTTAAGATGGCCTGCGTGAAGGAGAAGACTGCTATGTACTAGATCCTGTTCGAACTCGATATTTCTCTTATCTCATCAATAGTGATCCGGTAGCGACGATTCGAAAATCGATTTCCTTGCCTTTTCCTCCGCGCCGCATTAGGAGAAAAAGCTGCCGATTGCAGTCGGATCTCATCCAAAAATGCTAGATGGATTTGACGGTCCAATTTCTGGCTATCTAGGTTCTCTTATCCCTAAGCATTCGGATCTCGTAACCAACCGGCGAGAAGAATCCTAGATTGTTATCCTAGCTATTGGAATCAATCCCGGAGCCTGCTATCGTGATATCCCCGTTCCCGTTCCCGTTTTCGAGCCAGAAGCAATAGTTTTGGCAAGGGCATTCCTGGTGGCGTTACTCCACATCTATCTGGTCCAACTCCCCAGATAGTGCAGATATCTATATGGGCATCAATGATTTATCCTTCTTACTATCTGATTATATTATCAACACAGTCCTTATTAATGGGGTTGTGGATAAACCACGAATCGTGTAGAGTCCATGGGAAAGAAGCCAGATACTAGAGCAACTGACGATTGCAACTGACCGCGTACATGGCGGCTATTTGCCTTTCCGGCCAGCCAATTCAAATGGCTAATGTTAGCTAGCGGTTAGCTGGAACCATTTGGGTGTAGTACTCTCCAACAAGAATTAGACGATCAGGAAGCATTATTGAGGCCCGGAAGATGGGTATGGGGAAACCTTTTTACAGCAAGTCATTTTCCCCATAGGGATAAATTATCACTAGATCTGGCTGAGGGAATTCATTATTTTGACGTTCCCGTGGGATAGTAGCAATGCTTAATCTATCTGGGGTATGTCACTTTCATGGTATTACTTAGACATCTTTCACGGGTGTCGGAGCTGTTAAAGTCTCGATCCAGTGACAAAACAAACCCTTTCAAACTGACATAAGGGCTTTGGACTGAGTATTTCGCTTGCCAGCTATAGTGGAACTGTAGCAAGGCTGATTCAGGCGGTTAACAGCTGTGGAGCAGGTACGATAATACATGAGCTATCAAGTGAATCGAAGGACACAACAGCGTCCTCATGCACAGACCCTTTATCGATGCTAATACATATCATAGGAAGGGCTAATAAGACTGGTTAAGTACTCGTTACCCTTCCCCTTACCCTTATTGCGAAGCTTCAACAAGGCATACAGACCTGTATCGGTCATAGAGTGTCTTTTATGTAGGAGCCTCTCAACAAAAAACAATACCTAATAATAATAGTAACGAATTCACATGACAGCCTACAGCTGACCAGGGGACTCCTAGAGGGAGATGTGGAAGCCCGGAATCTTCGGCAGTTCGCCCCATAGAATAGAACCTCCTTCTGCTATACAACCCTAGGCTACGGATCCGGCAATGCGCTCATCCTCTTTTATTCACGAGAAAACGGTTACTCGAGATCGGCAGTACAAGCTATCAGCAGACGAGTCCCCGGATCATAAATGAAGATGAGCCTCTCTCAGCAAGGCATTAGATTGAACTTTAGCCACACGGCTGTCCTACCACTGAGTATACGGTCGGACACCAGAAGCCATGAGACTTTTGTCACCTAGCCCACTAATCTATCTACTTCTGTTTTTATCCCATGCACAACACTAACCCCATCATGCCTACCAAACCAAAAACCTTGAGGCGCGAACATTCCACTTGGTGTTTAGACTTCATGATCAAAAATTCTCCCGCCCTCAGATCGCCAGTACGCTAGATCTACTATTTATCGCCTGGAGGAACGCATCGAGACCGGCTCAAAGCGACCAGGACGCAAGCCAAAGCTCACTAGAAGAGCTGAAAGAGCTCTACTTCGCCATGTGAACAAGAATCCTCGAGATACGTTCCGGGCATTGTCGACACCGTCAAAATCAGGGAAACAGCTTCATCGGTTCTGTTTGACGGTATCTCGCCAAAGACTAGCTTTATGCGTTCAAGCCGCGCCGGAAGCCATTCTTTAATCAAAAGCATAAGTAAGCTCGGTACAAATGGGCCAAAGAACATCTCTCTTGGAGCCTTGGTGATTAGCGTTGTGCAATCTTTTTTGACGAGAGTAGGTTTGAGCTTGGACTGCATACTTTGATGACGTATGTGAAGCGAAAAAGGGGCGAGGCTTTCAAGTCGGGACATACAACAGTCGGCGTTTGGAGGTGTATAGATTATACATACAAGGGAATGCCCGCAAACACCAACATGAATAGCAAGGTCTACCGCGACAGAATATTGAACGACCACGGGGGTGCCCTATGTACTAACAGGTCATGGAAAAGTATGGGGATGCCATCCGGCAAGATGATGACGCAAAATACCACATGTCAAAGATGGTACAAAACTGACGGAAATCGATGCTAATGATACGCATAGAGCGGCCCGCTCAATTGCCCGATCTCGAACGTATGGCACCTTATCAAGATCTAGACATTAAGGTGATCCAGAAGATCATCCGTACCATGAGAAATGGTTGCTGGGATGTTTTTGCTGCAAAGGGAACATATGAAATATCGATTATATTAAATAGAATACTAGAGCTTTTACCTGCATCTTCAGTAGGGAGGGTCAATAGAAGCTGAGTTATCCCCATTTAATTGGTGGGTAGTGAGGGGCATCGCCAAGAATTTTAGCCGTGTCTCATGACTTTTGGTATCCGAACTGTACAAACGTGCTTAATCATAGAAGCCGAGAATAGATAGAGAAGTCCTGTCAACAAACTTCCTTAGTTCAATATTTCCTTGTTTAGACCAGTTAACATTCCTGGTTAACCAGGGGCCCGTGTGTCCCTTCGGCCCAAAAGCACTAATGTAGCTCCCACCTATATTCTAGTAATTTCTCTATAATATAAAAACAATATTAATATCAAACACATGACTTACTAGGGAAGATTTCTTTAGCAGAATGAAACTCGCTGATTATAATTGTGGCGCTTTCCTTTGCAGACGTTACAGTTGTATCAAGGTATGATGATCGTCGAGCCAGATATGTACTGTATGTTAAGAATAACAATAAGTCCATTAGAAGGTCTGTTGTGAAGTTGCATTTTGAATCCATTGTACGCCAAGAGGCACTAGTGCCTCCTGATGTATAATACTACGGTTCGCTATCTGTTTTCTCTTAAATAGAAGCTGGCTCAGCCCCATACGCCTCAAGCGCAACACGGGCTAGCAACAGCTTAACAAAGTATACTTACTGACTGTAATCATATGATGGGAACGTGCCACTATTATATAATCTTATTGTTCGTATATGCCTTACGGAAATATAATACGGTGAAAAATTGTTACTGGGTGATGGACAAGATATGTGGCCTCTACCGCTAGTCTAATTATATACATTATGCTAGGCCTAAGCCTAGCTAGGTATGTCAATAGATATATATTATGTACGTGCAGTTATTCGTCAACAATAACATGATACTAATCGGGATCGACATGAAGTATGCGGTTTAGTACTAGGATGAGAGTGCCACTTGTTTTGGGCAGTGCTGACTATCCTCTATTTAGGCAATGCTCTTCCTTTGGTAGGACTCCAGCGACCGAACCGGCAGCGGCACTTTTAGCTTTCAATCTTAGTACCAAATGTGGTATACATACATAGTAGTTGCTTGGAGAGATGCCCGTGTCATACCCTATGTCTCCCGACTCTTAGACGGGCAGTAATTATAGTGAATAGATTCAACCATTTTCCATTCCTCATTTTTACTATTTCATAATGGGCAATGGAAGCACACTTCATTCTGCACGAACCATGTATCATGTCCATACTGCGGTATGGCAAATCCAGCCCAAATAAACAACAGAGCTACGTCACCTGCTATGATATTATCGACCCGGAGGTAATTGTTATGCCTGCCCAGCAAACAACCTTGAGCACAACCCAATGCAGCTCCGTTTTGCCCTACTAGTAATGAGACTGCTCGTCAACAGTCTATTACGCTCTTGCAGGATCGATCGGTCTCATGCCGAATCTGTTGCAGTCAACTACACATGCCAAACAGTCGAGCTCACACTCGCAGTTGGCATCGCAAACATATATGGCCAATATTTACGTTGACCGTAAGATTATATATGACCACGAACTAGCTTTAGCCGATGATTAGAAGTCGCGGCTCTGTCAGTATTTAGTCTTCAATCATCCCGGTTCGTTTTTAGTTGTGTTAATAGTACCTTTTAGATCAAGGTACAACTAGGCTATCGTGGAAAGATGCCTACACATCCGTTTCCGAGTTCATCAATATCCTTTCTCAGGATGTTGGGTACCAGGGTAGAAAAACACCATCCCACAGAAATATCCATCGTCACAGACATAGACAACAAGAAGAGGGCCTTGTTTCTGCCAGATCGGGCAGTGGAATCGCCGATCAGCGAATTACCGTCTAACCTATTTCGGAAGTTCACCACATATGATTTATTTAAAAGGTACAACAAGAAAAAATTGGGGTGATCAGAGGCTAAATATCAACAGAGCCACGTCCAATCACCCACCAAAGTTGATTCGCAGCCATATATGATTCCACGGTAAATGTAAACGTTGGCCGTGCATGTCTACAATATTAACTACGAGGATGAGATCGACTGTTTGGCACATGTAGTGAGTGCCACAGATCCGGCATAACGCTGATCCATTTTTTTCTCGCCTGCTGCGCCATTGATGAGCAGCCTCACTCGTTTTCTCCAGTATCATAGGGCAAAGCGGCCTGGAGCTGCGTTGGGTTGGTTGCCTGCCGTTTGCTGCAGGTAGGTATCACCTCCGGATCGATGCTATCATAGCAGGTGATGTAGGTCTGTTGTTTACTCGGGCTTGATTTGCCATACCGCAATATGGGCATGATGCAATGGTTCGTGCAAAATAAACTGTATGTTCCCATGATGACCTTTCCTTACAGAAGGGGGCCCAGTTCACCATCATTATGGAATAGTGATAGCGGGGAGTGGACAATGGTTGAATTTATTTACTTATGGCCCAGGCTTCCGTATCTCTCCAAGTACTAAATTACTATACCGCATTTGATACTAATATTAAAGCTGAAAGTGCCACTTCCAGTTTAGTCACCGGGATCAATAACGGTCCTGATCCAAGAGGTCCGTTCGCGAGGGAGGCCTTTCTCGGCACTCGGTTCATTATTCCAAGAAAAGCGTAACAAAGCCACTATCACGAATCCTGCAACCAGGTTTCTGTTCACGGCAAAACCAGCACAAAATAGTCCCAGTAGTGTAAAGTTCGAGTTCTTAGTTGGCCACTAACTAACTCCTTGGCTGGTATGGCTATCATAGATTATTTGGTTGCGTTACAGAAACCAAGTACCTAACTTATAGAACTTCCTCTGCATAAAAAAAACAACTTTTTAAGGACATGAGTTACTTATTTTGGTGTCCATAAAAGAATGTTATTACTCGCCATGCCAGTTTGCAAGTGTCAGGATTGTATACCTGGCGACCGCCAGAACGCCTTGAAGCGAAGTTATCCCCAAAGGAAACGCCGCGAGATTTCATTACATTCGCCCTACCTATCCCTTTGACCGCTATTTTTGTACCAAAGGTGCTTATTATAAACACCAGAGAACGTTTAGCTCGAGCCCTGATCATGAACGCATTGATGAGATTGCTGCCACTATAGAGTCGAGCGGGGAGGAAGTATTTCATTTCCTGACACTCCAGCATGAGGCAAATTCTCTTGACGATACCAACATAAATGGGAGTCAGGTTGGATCTCTCAAGATCATGATATCACCAGTGAATGATATGTGCGACATAATATGTTCCTGTGTGCCTTTGCCCTGGGTCTCCTATTTGGTCTTTGATCCGGCGGCCAAATCGACAAGGCTGATGGGCGCTTCCTATGGCGGGTCCATCGCCTGTAACAAGGTTACCCCAGCTCTGAGGGTGAATGTGTACCCGGCATAAGCGCTTTTGTAACAAAATAGTGGTCAGAGGGATAAATAAGGCAAACGTAATGAAATCTCGCGCGGTTCTTTTAGGATTAACTTTGCTTTAAGGCGTTGTAAAGATAGCGTCTGGGCTCGGATACCGATTTTAATCTGCGAGGGTTCATTAACACAGTTCTGACAGCAAGCTCCCTACGATCAAAAATTGACCATGCATCTATCTTGTTGGAGCTACGTTCCCTTTATTCTCCTCAAAGCTTCCTGGTAGATATTATGCACTGTATTACTGAACATCTCGGAGATTTTAGGTATTCGAGGCCCTGGAACCGAACAAAGCTGCTGAATGGGAATCTTGGCTCCGTCCGAGATTATGGTATTCCTCTCCTCGACCAACATCTAGGGGATGAATATGTGAACAACCTTCGCCAGCTTAGCAGAATATATTCGTTGGCAACGCAGCGCGCGATTCCACATGCCGGACTTGCTGCCATGGAAATGTTGATAATCGATCTCGCGCGAAGGTATGAGGAACGTTACTATCACCAGGAATTAAGGCGTCTCCCTGTCCTTTCGGTAAACATACATTATATTATCTGTTGCATCTTGCTGCTAATATCTGGCTTTGAATAATCCAGAACTCTCTATTCCCATCCTTCCTCAAGCTTGCTGAACCTGTCCATCATGACTGCATCGCTCCAAGTTACCGAAGGTTAATTAACAACGAAATAGCAATCCCAAGTTCAGTTATTCGATTTATGACTAACAACACGATCCGGTAACAGCTAAGGAAACGCCGCTAGCCACCTGGCACTTGGTCTATGCTAGCAAATTCTTCGCGCAGATCCGCATCAAAGGAGAATACTGATATTCTCAGTGTTTATTTCGCAGCACTTCCCTTCGCTAGTGGCAAGGATCTTAGATGATCGACACTGAAAATGGGATAAATCAAGTTGGAGGTGGTTGGATATTGTTATGAAAGCCTCGTTTTCTTTTGTGGTGTAGGACACAATAATCGCGTACTCGCTTCAATTCCCAATTGCAAACATAATAACTAAAACCCTGCAGCTGTAGTAGCGTACATATAATGGTAAGCTAAGCTTATAAAATGCATACAACTACACTCAAAAGCCTGAAAAATGACATCAACATTCTATGCTTGATGGGTAGTACATTGTAAAGCGAACCCTTAATGGCGTGTAAAAACACCTAACGGAGACTTTACCTACCTTTTGGCACTCTGGTTTCACCCATTTTTTATGTTTATAGCCATCGCCTCCCGAAAAAGGATTTATCTCTAGAGATATACATCATTCCGTATATACTATGTATGATATATATGATATATAGGATTGCACAAGATGCCGATTCACCGTAGGGCTTCGATCATCAAAGTCATTCCTTTGCTTTTGCTGCATAAACTATCTTGTTGATAGGCACCTCCGAGTATCTTGTGTCAGGGCTACTTCGAAAAGTTGGGACACCAAAAAGAAAAAGGCATATTTACCGGTCCAGGGAATATTGTAATTTTAATCTTGTCGCCTCGGTTGTAACGTTACACGTGTCCCTTAGGTAGGTACCCAAGTTATCACATAGAATGTGAAAATACTCATGATGTAGTTCACATGTGGAAGCATGGTATCTACGTTGATACCGAAGTGATGAAGAGAAGTGACAATATTGGAAGAGAGTAAATGATCGGGTTTAAATATATGTATGTCGAGCCCATGACTTATCAAGGCCTCCTTTCCCTTTCGTCTACGTGTTACTTTTCTTTTAGAGCTTTTCATCTTCAAAAAATTGTCGAAATTCTATGTAAGTTATACGTATATACATATGATACAATCGAGGGGGGGAGGGAAAAGAACAAGCGACGAGCCCGAATTTCTAAGACGAAAAGATAGATCAACAGAGATTTAAAAAGGCAAGAAATGAAAACAGTAGGAGAGGAGAACATCACGAAAGATAACGAAACAAGAAAAAGAAGTAACAGGGGATATGCAATCACAAGGGAAAAAAAACCCCCCGCCACCCTCAAGATTCAAAGACCGGGGACAGCAACAGTAGTTGAGGAAAAAAGCTGCTACTCCCCGGAGCCAAAGGCCCTGGAAATGGCAGAGGCCATCATTTGATAACAAGGGTAAAAACGACCCGCTACTCCCAAGGACCGAAAGGCCGGGGACGGCGGGGGTTGTTTAACAAGGAAAAGAACAGCCTGCTACTCCCGAGACCCAGAGGCCCCCATAGATTGCAAGACCAGGAACGCCATAGGCGACTATTCTACAAGGGGGAAAAAAGAAATGTATATGAAAGTATACGACCCGTAAAGTGTAAACCGCAGTAATAATACAACACCGAGCATTGCCCCAATTACGCCTGGAACCAGAAATCCTCGCCAATTCAATCCTAATTAACTCGCCATTGGCCCAAGAACGCGTAGAGGGTTTGAACTAACCTACAAATGCGCCTTCCGCCCGGTTGTTCAACATGACGGGGACTAAACATCCATTAAACGTGCCCATATAGCTTTAGACGGTAAAGACATGTATGGGGTGCACCCCAAGTTGACTTAACGCGGATCACGACTTTCTCCACGCGAAGGGTAGGTAGGTCGATGATGCCATCCAGACTGAAGTGCTGAATATTGCTCTCGCTATCGATATTGTATTGCCACCTACCTATGCGGAAGAAGGAAGGCCCGAGGAGCGCGTCATTGGAATAAGCTATTTCGGGCTCGTTTCGATATGCCACGCGAAGAGCTTCTAAGATAGTATTGAGGGACGAGGAGAGGATCGGGTGGGGGGTGGGGGCCGCTGACGATGCTAGGGTTGATAATGGGGTTGGCCCAGCCAGAGAAGGGTTGGGGGATGAAAAGAAATGGGTTAAAAAGGATAACTGGAAACGAGAAGGAGACGCCTGGTTCAAAGAAGGCTGTGGAGAAGGGTGCACAACGGAGTCTTGGATGGATGTGAATTGGGCCCAGAGCTCCATTTCACGAGGTGCGGATCCCGGCTCTAGTGTTGCGCCTTTCGGGATGTGTTCAATGACAATCTCCTCCGGTACCATCGGCCGACCAAGTTGGATTGCCATTTGGGTCATGCCATCTCGCTGAGTGCTGCGCCAGCAGTCTCCAACCCCATCCCACGGAGTAAGAGCAGCGATGGGCGGCTTAGGGACCATTAGCTGGCTCCCAGTAATATATGACTGTATACGTCGTAGGAAGGTATGCTTATGGCCCAGACTAGGAGTGGTGAGGAAAGGGTCAATCACGGGTCCCATTCCGAGTGACAAGAAATTAACCCTATGTGTCACTTGGGGTTCTGCTGCTGCCGCCGCAAGCGTCGCTTGTGGAATAGGTTTACTCCATTCTAACTTATGAATTAAACTTACCTCTTGAGCCATTGACGAGATTTGGGCACTGAGCTTTTCAACCTCAATGGAAAGATGATGAATAGTCTCTACATGGGTAGTGCTCAGAGAGGTCTGAATGGGTCTATTATTCACGAGAAGAGGAACGCTGATGGATGCAGCAAGCGTCCTGAGTTGGTCATTGAAGTGATATGCTCCGAATGCGACGAAAGCTGTCAGCGTGACGACAAGAACCCAAAAGAACTTAGAATGGTTAAGCGTGGATAGAGGTGCAGAGGGTGTTTTGGAGATAACAGCGAAATTGGAAGAATGTTTGAACGTGGTGGTTGTGGGATCGCGGGCGGTGGAGTCCGAGGTCGTCTTATGCGGAGGGGCGGTATCGGTAGTAATAAGATCTTGAGGGGTTTGTTCGAGGTTTTCCTGGGGGAAAGCCAGGCCGGAGAGGCGACGTGGCGGAGCAGAGATATTCCCACCAAATGGTTCTTGCCGATATCGATTCGGTCGCGTACGGTGAAGATTATCTCCGTGGAGATTGCGCTCGATACCCCAGGAGATCGTAGACTCATTATCAAAAGATATGTTTGTGTGCTGAGGAGAGTTTCGAGTGCCCCGACTAGACTCGGGTTCGAAGAGGGAAAGACGAGGACGGGCAGCAAAGACGTTAGAAGGCTTCTTCCGATCTTTAGAATTGTTGTCATTTATAGAGTTAGGGTGGCTCGGAGAAGACATAGCCGAAATTGAAGTAGTGGACAGACTTTGTTGAATGGGAGGCGTAGGAGTAGCGGTGGAAGGACCGGGTTCAGGATCTAGAGAAGTATCTTCCCCTGGGGAGGAACTTTCGGTAACCCCACGAAGACCATCAAGGAGTTGTTGTTGATCGGGAGTCGTCTGACGGAGAGGCGGGCGAGAAAAATCCATAGAGTCACGGCGCGAAGGAGAAGCTGTGATCGAAGCTGGCTGACGCTGAGAGCGCGGATTTATTTGATGCTCGTCGCTGGCATGTGTGTATCCCCGGGGGGCTAAAATACCTCCTTGATGGGCCTGTTGTAAACCTACATCAAAGGTCTTAGCCACGTCTGTCGGATTCGCTCGGGCTGCAGTTGCAGCCCGATAGGAATGGTTGGTATCTTCGCCATATGCAAAAGATCGCTTGGCATGACTGTCTGGACAAAAGGTGAAGAGCAGGGCTAGACGAACCAGGATACATTTCGAGCGAACCAGTCCGGTTCGCAGAAGAGACCGCGACCGAGCCGGTATGGCGAGCAGTAGCGCGTTTTGGGGGCATTATTTCTTTCTTTCAATTAGTCCTTGGTAGATAGAAATCAAGATGATTCGGCCTGTGATATAATATTAGCATATAGAGTAATAAAGAGAAAGTGACACAAAATCAGCGGGCCAACTACCAGCAAAACACATGGAAGGAAGACGAGAGGTAGGGACGCGAAATACATATACATCCAAAGAAGCGTAAATAGTTGGAGGAGGTTGTTGTTGAGTGGGAAGATGACGTCTAGAACCGGCTAACAGTTGTAAGTGAAGCTCATAGGAAAGCTAACAGATATAATTGTGCTGATTCAATTTTTCTGCGATCCCGAAGGGACATTCAGTCAGTGTATACCACTTGGTTGTTTTGCTGTTGTTATTTTGTTGTAGCAAGAGTAAAGGCCTAATCCTGTTTGGTACTGAATTCCAGTCTGTGCATTTCTAGCGTGTGATCAGTAGCCAATAACGCTCCTTCATCAAGCTGCCAACCGCATCTGTACTAGTCAGCCGCAGTTAGCTTTGAACTCTCTTCTTCTATCCAATAAAAATCATGTAGCTAGCCGGATATTACTAATTAGCGCCCTTATAGAGCGAATATCAATTGCACTACTAGACGAATATTATGGATAAAACATTATGGATAGATAGTACTTGGTCCTCGAGCAAGTTGAAGCATTACCACGAAAGAGGGCTGCAATAGGTTAGAATAGCTACCTGATGTAGGTTGGTAACAGCTTGAGCCACCAAGGTAGTCATGAGCTGGGTTTCTACTCATGGAGCCTTGGTAAGATAATAAATATCCGGCTTGTTATGTGCCTCGACGGCATGAAAGGCCTACGGTGCGGGGGCAGCGGCGCTCATTTAGACTCTAGACCTAGGATTAGATGTGCGTTTCAGGGTAGAACAATTGAGCACGCTGGATACTTCGCGAGCGAGCTCGTATGTACGGTGGCTTGTATTAGTATTGATAACAAGGGAAACAGGACATCGTGGATTGCTGGATTACACCTTTTTCTACCTTTAGACGTTCTGTAGAACGTCCTTACTCTAGAAGAGACGCCTGGTTAGTGTACAGTACCTCCACAACATTACCGAGCTTCTCGATCGTCTCTAGGGCAGAATCATACGCCTGATCTCGCTCCGTCTCGTCAAACACGATTAAACATCCGGCTCCTTGGTCCAACACACCAACGATAATCTTGTCCAAAATCATCTGCGAAAGCTTCCTTTCCACCTGCTGCGTGTCCAAACCGACCATTTTGGCGACGTGGTCGATCTCGACCCTGCTGAACGGCTCAATCACCTTGATAAGATTCTGCTCCAACATCGCATCATAGAGCCTGCGAAGATGATTCCGGACAAACACATCGCCGCCCAGTTCATACCGATAGTCGGAAAGCGCTTTCTCATATTCTTCTAGGGAACGGTTGGCGTGGGCACGTGCCACCGCCTTCATAGCTTCGAGCCTAGGACTAGCGTACTTGAGGGCTTGTTTCGAGCCGAGCAAATTCGAAACATCGTCACCAAGATTCAGCATGATCTTGCACAGCAGCATGTACTGGAGAGCTGCAGTTGCCCGCTCCGCATCTTCCAAAGAGCCGTAGCCCTCCAACGCTTCGATAAAGTAGGAATATGCGGTATTAAAATCCTTGTCCTCTGCATGAAGCATACCGCTCTGCATATCTAAACTGGCTTGGAGATTCGGGGGAGTATAGACAGCCGAGGCCGACGTCCGCGCTGATGTGAGTGCAGCGCGTGCCTTAGCCTGGTTTCCAAGCGCGTGGTAGACCCGAGATTCAAGTAGCTGGACATCCACAAGAACGACTTTATCGTCTAACCGCTTTAGCTCACGGAGGAGGGGATTGATGAGAGTTAGGGCTTCGTAATAGGATTGTCTTTGCATATATATCATGACTAGGCGGGTCTCCAGATGTTGCCGTAAAAACGATCGTCGCTCTGATACGGCCCATTCGATGCAGGACTTGATAACTGAAACCTGGATGTCGAGGGTATTTGGAATGCCACTGAGTAGATCTAGCAGCTGTCGCACTAGAAGTAATCACACATATGAGATTGGTCATGCCGCATTTTAGTTATCTTCATGCCCAAACTGAGGCTGCTTACCTAGCTTTGTTGTCTTCGCCTTTGCAAATGATGAGAAGGCACCTCGGCTAGCTTTGACAAGCTCTGCGAGCTCCTGTGACTTCTTAGCATCTCGATACAGTTCCCCCAGTGCTACTAGTGCAGCCTCATAGTCACGCAAAGCGGTGTCAGTCGACC
The DNA here is from genome assembly GCA_019804575.2 of Pseudotulostoma volvatum. NCBI lineage: Eukaryota > Fungi > Ascomycota > Eurotiomycetes > Eurotiales > Elaphomycetaceae > Pseudotulostoma > Pseudotulostoma volvatum. The sequence continues at coordinate 18,370 of JAHQZX020002522.1, read as the reverse complement.
CCGGTCCTTGGGATAAAACTCCTTTATAGACGGTTTCAGCTCCGGACGGGTCTTTCGATGAGAGTTGTTTGGCTTGCTGTATGCGCTGGGCGGTTTCGGAAGAGGGCGCCATGCTGTACAATAAACAATGCTTCCCCAGGAAGGCAAAAGAAGAAGGGGAATAATACAACTGGATGGATGAGAGGTCGGAAATGTTCTTTTTTTCTGTCACTGAAACTTTGAAAAGTTCCGCACACAGGCAGCTTTCCGCTTGACGAAGGTACTTTCGGAGTCCCGTGCCAATCAGAAGCCACAATAATACTGCCTAGGTAGCATGTACTATAATGATGTATTCTTATCTACAATTTGTTCTTTGTGCGAATTTCTCACTTGAGGTTCCCGCACGCTCCATCAGGCCATCATGGTATGTAACAAGATCCTCGTCAATCTTAAAATTTCATACTTACTCTACCACAGAAAATAAAGGCTCTCTCTCGCTCTGCGGCCTCGCAGCAAGCTCCTGGGTCCAGCACCAGCCGGCAACCCAGGAATCTAGATCCGGCTCAGCACCCTTTTGAAAGAGCTCGAGAATATACCCGTGCTCTCAACGCGGTCAAATTGGAGCGTATGTTCGCAGCGCCATTCATCGGGCAGTTTGGTCGAGGTCATGTCGATGGTGTGTATACCATGGCCAAGGATCCTGACTCTCTAGAGCGGCTTGCTAGTGGTAGCGGTGACGGGGTAGTGAAAGTCTGGGATATGACAACTCGCGAAGAAATTTGGTATACTCAAGCCCATGAGAACATTGTAAAGGGTATGTGTTGGACTCGGGATCGGAAGCTGCTGTCTTGCGCGAGTGACAAGACAATCAAGCTCTTCGATCCATACAATTCAACACCCGAGGCACCACAGCTCGCAACGTATCTAGGGCAGAGCGCTTTCTCGAGTGTCTCCCACCACCGTGATCGGCCCTCTTTTGCTGCATCATCCTCTATCATTTCTATTTATGACCTGTCGCGACCATCTTCCGCACCTTCTCAAACTCTCCAATGGCCAACCAGCACCGACACAATCACATCGTTAGCATTTAACCAGACCGAAACATCGATCATTGGATCCACCGCTTCTGACCGTTCAGTTGTTATGTATGATCTGCGAACATCTTCTCCACTGGCAAAAGTCATTCTGCAAATGGCCTCTAACGCTATCTCTTGGAACCCTATGGAAGCTTTTAACTTCGCTGTCGCCAATGAAGACCACAATGTTTACATGTTTGATATGAGGAAAATGAACCGAGCCCTCAATATCTTCAAGGATCACGTTGCGGCTGTTATGGACGTGGAGTTCAGCCCTACTGGTGAGGAGTTAGTTACTGCTTCGTACGATCGCACGATACGACTATGGTGCAGGAATTCAGGTCACTCTAGGGACATCTATCATACGAAGAGAATGCAACGGTGGGTTCTCCGTCAGCACTTCATAACTTAGGGTCATAACGCTAATATCAATAAAGGGTATTTTCCACCAAGTTTACTCCAGATAACAACTATGTACTCTCAGGTTCCGACGATGGCAACATCAGGATATGGCGAACCAATGCTTCGTCACGTAGTGGCGTCAAGAGTGCCCGCCAACGACAGAAGCTCGAATATGATGACGCATTAATCCAAAGGTATTCCCACATGCCAGAGATTCGAAGAATCAGACGTCATCGTCATTTGCCAAAGTCGATCAAGAAAGCCGGTGAAATCAAGAAGGATGAGCTAGCGGCTATTAAGAGGAAGGAAGAGAACGTGCGGAAGCACAGCAAGAAGGGCAGCGTGCCACGTCAGAGCGAGCGCGAAAAGATCATAGTCGCAACCGAACAATAGGGGTGGAACCTCCATTACCGAACTTAGCCATAAATGAACACCTTTTCAGCCTCAGTTGGCCTACGAGCAAGAGACGAATAGGCTTTTAAATGATCAATAGCCTATCAATGAGATATAGCGTCCACCCGGAGCACCATGTTTGATATGATACAAAACCCGACCGCTATGTCAAGACAAACACATACACATCGCATCATTCAGCGCCAACGGGCCGCACATCAGTTTCAGGCCCACTCAAAGATGACGATTGCGTCTGGTGAGGTTTTCTATTATATGCCTTCGCCACTGGGAGATCAATTCCACTCATGTAACGAGCAAACCTTTGTACTGCGGCCGGCAGTATTGTGTACCAGTTGACCATTGCAGCAAAAATGGGTAGCCTGATCACTCCGCCTCTCCCCGAATCTATGGCAGAAACGACCTCCCTTGCAACTTGGATCGGTTCCAAAACTGGCGCGAGGAATTTATTCGGAGTCTCTACCTTATTGAAGAGTGGCGTTGCTACCTGTCCGGTCTCCACCAACAGGAGTTTGACCTTCTGGTCGTCGCCTGACATTCTCAATTCGGCTTCCAGCGTCTTGTGCAAAGCACTGAGCCCTGCCTTGCTAGCGGAGTAGTCTGACAGGCCAGCAGCCGTGAGATGGCTAAGAACAGAGCTCACGGTGACAACCGTACCACCATTTTCTGCAGCTAGCATGTCCGGAATGAACACTTGTAAAGTGTGGAATGGCGCAAGGAGATTGGTTTGGATAGTCTTCGTCATCGCGTCCGGAGGAAGTGAGAGCAGCGTCTTCCCATTAATCGCCGCTGCCGCGCAATTGATTAAAACTGTTGGTTTCCCGAGCTATGTAGGAATATTAAAATATCAGTCATTAGTCAGACATCAAGGAGTTGGGAGCGAAGGCTCCAGCGATAGCACATCAGTAGTAGATCAAAGTAAATCTGGAGAGACACTGATAGAAGACCCACACGGTTCAAGATTTCTCTCGCCGTCGCCTCGACTTGACTCCGATCAGCGACATCACATTGGTAATAGTCCACGTTTGCTAGCTCATCCCACCCTTCCACCTCCGCAATCTCCTTCACATCCAAGACAGCCACACTGACTCCTCGAATACCATAGATCTGCGCGATGAGTTTCCCCAGCCCGCTCGCACCACCCGTGACAACGATGACTTCCTCATCCGAGTTAACTACCTCCCGGGGTATGCCATACGCGAGTCGATCGTTGAGCACTCTGGCTGCCGCAAGGAGGGTCAGGAAGACCGCGTATCCGGTCGTAACGACAAATACGCGGTCCGTCACGGGCGTAACTATCGCGCGGAGACAAAGGACGGCCATCCAGGCCACGAAGGGGTGAAACAATGTCCGATGAAGGACCGTTAGAACGAGGTCCAACGTTAGATGTTCGAACCATCTTTTCTCGCGATAGACAGGTGTTCTTTCCGTCGGGCTGGAGATCGATATTATAGGGACCCTTTTTGTGTTCATCTTCGTTGTTTATTATGAGTATTATTATTTATTATTATTATTATTATTAGTATGTACCATCGTATAGTACTGTAGTAGTAGTAATAGTAGTAGTAGGAGTAAGCGTAGTACTATCTATTCTCTGCCGTTCTCCTTTGACAGACGACTTAGGGGTGCAAGTCAAAGAATCGAAAATTATTCGATGTAGAGTAATAATAGATGAGTGATATGCGTCGAACACAAGGGGACATCATGTTTAGGACAATTTTACAAGAATAGTGCAGTGAAAGTACTATGATATGAAATAGATCGAGTAGGAGTATACATGAAGTACCTATGTAGTTATTTTTATACATATCATCGTTAGTTAGTATCGATCGCCCGTTTGCGATCGAAGAACCGCCAAGACAAATTTCCAGTCCAGCTAATCATACAAGCAACAAGGAGCTGTTCTGTCCTGTACAGTATGCCACCGTCCTGGAGTTGACATTAATCCTATTGCAAGAGAGTTGATAGGATTTCCCATGATGCGCTTCCTCTCGCTATTTTTCACTCTAATCACATTTACCTTATTCACAGGACAGTCGTCTGCTTCATTGGGAGATAGACTTCCGGAATTCAAAGAGTGCGTCCAGGTATCCGACCACAAGTGATGACCTTGCCATGATTTCAAGAGGAAGCCTAACATATGAAGATCTGTGAGAATGAGAACTGCGAAAATGGCAATTCTGTTCTACGTAAGCTCCATGCCCTTTTCTGTTTTTTTTTTTTCCTGTTGTTTCTCTGTTTGACCGCATGATAGCGCTCTACCTTCGTTTACTGCTATGGACATGTCCCGTCGAATGTGATTATACCTGCCAGCATGTCATAACCGACCGTCGAGTCGCCGGCGATCCTCCAATGCTGGATCCCGTTCTCCAGTTCCATGGGAAGTGGCCGTTTTACAGAGTCTTTGGCATGCAGGAGCTCTTCTCCGTCCTTTTCTCCCTCCTCAATTTCCTCGCCCACTATCGGGGAGTATCAGCTCTAAGAGAGTCGATTCCGTCCTCGTATCCTTTACGAAAGTATTACATAGGCTTTGGATATTGTGGACTGGCAAGTTGGATCTTCAGCATGCTTTTCCACACAAGGGATTTCACCTTGACCGAGAGACTAGACTATTTTGCCGCCGGTGCAAGCGTCCTCTACGGCCTTTTCCTGGCCGTTATGCGGGTCTTTCGGCTTGACCAGGAGAATCCACTATATAAGCCAACTTTGCGTCGCTTCTGGACGATGCTTTGTATCTGCTTGTACCTTGGACATGTCAGCTACCTGAGCTTCTGGAGCTGGGATTATACATACAATATGGCTGCAAATGTTACTATCGGCATCCTACAAAATATTCTATGGACTATATTTAGCATAGCGAGATACCGCAAGCTCCTTAAATCGTGGACAGCCTGGCCCGGAATGATAGTTGCTTGGATCATGTTAGCGATGAGCCTTGAACTGCTAGACTTTCCTCCGTGGTATGGATTGATCGATGCACATAGCCTGTGGCATCTTGGGACAGTAATTCCTACCGCTTGGTGGTATTCGTGAGTAGTACCAGAACTCCATTGAAGTGGTACAAACATTACACTAACTGCTACATCTTATGACAGCTTCCTTGTTAAAGATGCTAAAGAGGACATGGAGGCGACGAGATTAAAATCTTGATCGGTATCTATTATTTTTGCTCTCTTTTACCCCGATATTTCGTACAGGTGAGGTATTACTAAAGTACCTAATGTATGTAGAAGAAATTTTCGCATTTTGGATAATAAATAGGAACTCTACAATTATATTCTGCCTTTTATGATGTCACACCAATAATCACTAACGCAATCGCTTCTCCCCCCTATCTTTGCTACTATCAAATCACCCATCTTAGACCCTTCCGCAATAACTTCTCCATCCGTACCTTGGGCGACTGGGCGAGGATTCACCACCAAGGCTACTATAAAGGTCCCTATCTCAACTGCAATGCCAGCGGAAAACCCACCAGGAGCCGACATCGTTTACGACGGGGGAAAGATTTCAACCTTCTCAATTTCATAGCCGCAGAAGTCGAATCGTCAAGCTAGAGCCCTGATGCGAATTGAGAATGGCGGTAAATAGGATTCATTTGGAGACACATACTCGTGATTAGAGCGGGTCACAGGATGCTCATCAATAAAGAGGCTTTTACAAATGGGTCCGCTTTGATAAATAGGTCCTACTAATTCAGTGGACAGCGCCGCATTCCGAGCTCGTCCGTGATTCCACCTATGAGTATATGGTTATCCATTGATATGCAGCGGTGCCGGTGTCTTAACAATGTTGGCTAACGAGGGAGGCATTGCCCTGGAGGCGAGGACATCAGCCTGAGGAACTAGAGGAATAATTGTAGGCAAGTTTATGCCCTCGCGCTTCACTTCCAAGGGCTATTCATTATAGCCGTCTTGATCTATTAGCACACCTAACTATAATACCATCACAATTCTTCAGCCTCTACGCTGGAGGGTAAAATCTGGTCAGGTCGGCCGTATATCTTTTAATGGCGGGAGCCAGGAGCACCTTTCAGCTTGAGCCCCTTTCACAAATGCCCCATCTCATGAAGAGCGGACTGCCCTGTGACCCGCAAACCGGCCACCCCTTTTGAAAACACAGGCCATCTTCCGAACGATGGAGCAGCGGTTCTAACACTTGGCGATTCAAACCGTGGCTGACTTCTCCATCGACTGAGATCTAGGCCCGCAACTGGCCCGCCTCGGAAACCTCGACAAGATCTATTGTTGCTAGTCTCACCCCGAAGCCACTTAAAATACAGCGAGAAAGCTTCGCACAAACGCCCCTTCGCAAGGGCGCGAAGGCTGGCTCCTTCAAACGTCTAAAAACCTGGCTGCAGGGAAGCCCATATTGAGCTGTAAACCGAACAACATGCATATGATAGACCCCTACGTCTTCAATTCCCTCGATAAGAGCCTACATGAGGGCATATCAAGCAAACCATTCGTGTCCTAGCGGACTACCTATCCCATCATCAATTTAAACATGCATTGCTTACCCGCTACGCCGAACAAAGTCCCACCTTATCTTCCTCATCACACAGAAAACGTGATAAGTAATCCTTCCTTTATCATTCTTGGCCGACTCTGTTGGTCTTGGTTCTCATTTCGCTATCCTTTTACTTCAACTGCTTAGCACGATTCAAGCCCCGTACGAAAATCGAATTGCCCGTCTGTCCCTGCGTAAGTGGAATCAGGGACGATGAATAAGTAGAATATATGGTGTTAACTTAATGAAGATAAAAGCAGGTACTAAGCATGCATTTATCATGACGTTGTCTTTAATTTCTAAAGGAAGGATTTGAGGTAGTAATTAATTTATGCCTCTACATCTTAGGCATTTTCTTCATCACGTCATTTTGAAGACAAAAAATAGGAGATTGCTTGGATATCGAATAACCAAAAATACTAGCGTGAAAGAACCAGAGCTGATCAATTATCGTCACTCCAGTCAGGCGAATTGGTAACGCCCACAACGTTCGGGGATGCTCTCATTCTTCCAGTCTCTATGTAGGGAATATGAAGTTATTATGAAGCATATAAAGTAACAATGATATATTATTATACACATCATACATACCTTACATAAAATATATAGATAGGAGCTAAATAATTTAATGACAACAAGCCTCCACTCATTTGGCTAGGTAAATTTGTCGCGAGAGGCAAGGCTTTCATTGAGAGGGACAAATAAAACGAAGAGAGAGGATATTACAGGTTTTTCACACTCCGACCGTCTACAGAATCCCTGCCGTTACAAACCACCTGCACGCGTTAGACCAGCGAAAGAGAATGTAAATGTGAAGGTGATGGATGTGTATTGTATGATACAGATCAGGAACGAACCCCTGACTGAACTAAATATACAGGTGAATGTCAGGTGACATCGGAGAAACACTTTCTCCGGTGCCGGAGTGGAGATCATGGATGGTACACGCTCACAGTAAAGGAATTATCACGTGGGCACTAGCGCCTCGGCTAGTGACGGACCCCCCGCTTTCATATTCTTCATAGTAACAACATTACTTCTAATAACGTCTATTACACATATACAGTTAATCAATATGCTCACTGCGCTTCGGATTCCTCTGATTTCTTAACAGGAAACACGTCAATACTACGCGTCAGCGGTTTAAGAAGGGCCTTGTCGGTATCACCACGGTGATACGAGTGCAATTGCAATAGTATCGGGTAAGGGTTGTTGGTTGTTTTCTTCTTCTTACTTCCTTTCTCGCTATTAGTGCGGCTATCTACAAGGTAGGTTGATATCGGGTTATCCTTTTCCCGATCCCGCCCGTGTTGACCACTGAGTCATCCTTTGTACCAATCTGCAAGGTGGGGCGGTTGTCTACGCATCGCCGGGGTAGACAACAACGCAGTTAGTCAACTCAAGCCGATGCAAGAAATCCTGGGGGTGCCAGACACCCCAACGCCATGCCGCTCAAGGCTGTTGAGGCCTGTAGTAAATGGGATTGAATTGGAAGAAGAGGAACAGGAAGGATGCGCGGGCCCCCAGAAGACAGAGCACAGGTTGCAACGAGATCCTACATGGCTTCGAAATCCCGAGGAAATTAGGGAGCAAAAGGGCTCTGCTATAGTTATCACTTTGGGGTCCCTTGAAGAGGCAAGGAAGATTTTGATCAATGGGACCGCTTCGGAGGCTCTAGATATCGGACGGAAAACTACTGGGGGTTGGGGGTAGACACAGTGTGTCCATGGGATAGGGCGCCGCTCCTTTAGAGCTTGTGGGGTGCGCCCTCCATTGTGCTTTATCTGCGCGGGGCCACATGAGGGGGTGGACCACAATTGCAAGGCAAGGTGATAAATTGCAGGGATGTCAGCATATGCCAGCAAAGCATGGCAACTGTGGTGGCCCACGTTCTGCGGAGACCTGCCCTAGAATACGGGAAGCACGGAAATGGGTTGGTAAACAAGGTGGGTTAAGTCAAGAACCTCGTGAGCATCAGAGGAAAGCTGTGCTAGTACGGCTTAAAACTCCAAGGAGGCAGACATCGCAGTCCTGGGAGGCTCTGGCCTGGCATGACCCTAAATGGGAAAATATAAGGAGCACCCCCTCCGGATAACCACCACCACCCCCCCCACCTCACTTTACCAACTTGGTTCTAGCCCTATGCTGTATTTTGGTTACACCTTAAATACCAGAATAATCTGTAAAGAATACAATAAAACCGTATCCATCTTGAACGCGTCGTGTCGCGCCGCGCACGACGCTGCTTTTTTCCGAGCCCCAAAGCCCTCTAGGTCTTGGGGGTATGTCGCGTACAATTCGTTTGGAACAGGCCCCCAGTTAAGGGACACACGGTCCCCTGCCTGGTTATCAAGAATGGTAACTGAACTAAACAGGGAAATATTGAGCTAAGGAAGTTTACCGACAGGGCTTCTCTATTATAATATATATATGAGTCCTGTATGCTTAGCTTCTATGTATTTTAAGATTAGGCATGTTGTATATAGCAACTCAGTGGTAGGACAGCTGTGTAGCTAAAGTCCAATCCAATACCTTACTGAGAGAGTTTTATCTTCATTTTATGATTCAGGGACCTGTCCGCTGACACATGTAGCGTCGGTTACGGCCAAAACAAATTCACCTAGGCTGCTCCAAACCCTATTTCTACGTTCTCAATATTTCCACAATATTTCTCGATGTTGAGGAACCCCATATTGAGAAATCTTTGAAGTGGACAATTTTTTGAAAGTTCAAATCCGGGAAGACAAGAAAGCTCTATAATCACCACTGATAGGAAACGGGAATTGGATATTATTCTCGACAGCTAGGATAACCAATCTCGGCTTGTTGCGGAATTATTATTAGATCTATTGTACGCCTGATGCAAATCCCACCCGGGGCCCATTGCAGGTGACGCGCTCTCCGGTGGGACAAAACCTTATGCTCAACATAGGAAAACCCAGGTATACCCAGCGCCCGGCCCCCCCCCTTGTTGCATGAAATTAGTGGGATTTTTCAGCAGACGAATCTTCCGGGGCGCGCACATTCATTGGCGACTGTCCCGCTTAGCAAATTAATAGCGCATATTAGCGCAGCATTAGCGCGTCGTCCGGAAAAGATTCGTCTCGTTCGTCCGAGCCGAGATATACGTATTTTTCGAAAAAGGAGGCCTGAGAAATCCAATTTATCGAAGACTTTGAAAGACTCTTCGTTTGAAGGATCGAAAGCTTCTTCCCTTTCATCTCTTGTGAGTGACAATTCGTCCTAAATCGAAAGATTGGGATTTCATTATATCTCTCTGCCTTCTCTGTTTTCTACCGTATTTTCATCTCTTCATATCGTATGCGTCTTGTTATCGATGACTCGAAAGGCTCTTTGTGCGAAGGATCGAGGAATTCTTCTTCTATCTTCTGCAGTTCTTAAATCGAAAGATCGGGATCAGTCCTTCGCCCCTCGTCCATCTCTAATCACCATCCTGTTGCTTATCATCTTCATCAAATACGCTCGAAAGGGTACTCTTCCTTCGACTCATCGAAAATTCGAAAGATTCTTCGTGTAAAGCATCGAGAGATTCATCTTAAAAATTCAGAATCGAAAGATTGGGATCTCATTCTTTACTCTTCGTTTTTGTCTATCCTTTTTTCTTCACCATTTAATCATCTATCATCCTTATTAAGAAAGAATATGTGATGACCTCATCAACATAGCTGCTGGGATATGGTCACGTGACTGAATGGGACACTTACGGAAGAAGGAATAGTACACAGGCTAGTCCATAGAAGTCTACTTCCGCAAGATCTTATTTTTCTTTCTTTCTTTCTTTCTTTTTCTTATGCTTAATATTCTTGTATCATAGCACCTAAATAGAATCAAGAGATTCCATTTCTCTTCAGTTCTTATTAGATCTGGCTGTTCATTACAGAATATTCCTTAAATTCATCGAAGTGACCCGAGAGGACCTTCCCTCATTTATCAAAAAGGTGCCGTGGATTTTTCCTAGTATCTAACTAAAGTCGAACCTCCTCATTGCTATTCAAATCTCAGGTCTTTCTCTAACGACTAGGCTGCAACCACCCACAATTGGCACTCACCTGCATCTGAGGGCTGTACGATTTCAATCACTAGCAGGTTTCAAAGGTCCTGTCGAATGAGCTACAGATAAACCTTCAATAAAAGCTAAAGAAAGGCCCCTCTTCAAACTACTTTATCGACACGCTCAACGCCTGGATTCATTCAATATAGTGAGAGATCAAGTTTGGATTCTCTCCTGACACGAACAAATCTTCTCGTCTAGTGACAAGGCCAGTTTCGCTAGCACAAGCTGTAGAGAACGTGATGGAAAATACTGATCTCACCTTAAACTCCCTTCCATTGAAGACAGTGATATTACTAATATATTTGCCATTTCCAATAGAAGCATGGCGATTCCTGAATCCCTACCCCCTTCACCAAGAAACTCTTCTACTTTGTCTTCTGGAATAATAACATGGCTTTGGGAATATTGAGGCGAATAAAAAGGAGCTGGAAACTCTGAGATCCAAAGGAAGGCCAAAGTGCAAGAGTTGGTGGCTAACCTGTATATTACTGCTTCTATCCTAGAGCAGTGGATCTGTAAGACTCTGCCTTCTTTATCCGCGATTGAGTTTGTCATGGTAGCCCGATGATAGGATACAAATTCCTCACATCTTGGTAAGAGTCCCCCTAGATAAAGAAGGTAGTCACGTAGCCGCTACCCCAGAAAGGGAGTAATATACAGATTCAGCCATTAACCATTATGTTTTGATCTTTTGGTATCTTTCCACTTCCTTCTTGTTCACCACAACCCTTGTAAGTTGATATGTAGAGTGCTTTTTCAAGTACCGCGGTGAGAGTTGATAGACTTATAAGGGCATTCACTCACCTTGCCCACGCCACTACAGTTGCTCTAACTTAAGCAATGCGACAGCAGGGTGAGAAGAAAAGATCTTGTCAGTTTTGGTAAGTGTTAAGCGAGCTCCAAGAAGACGTTACTATTACTGAGGAACAGCCGATGACTATTTCGAGTTCTTACTCGGACGAAGGTAGCAGTTCTAGGGCCGCTGTAACCGAGAAATTCATCCATGCTATTTTTATTTGCAAGGATGGCCGGTTTGTGAGTCACCCGCAATTCAGGTATATGGCACCCGACCGAATAATGAGACCGCATTAACAAGGTCAGCCAGTGGCTTGTAAAGAGGGGTAACCGGGAAAGACTGTTTACGGTTGAAGAGCTAAAGCGAGCTTTGGAGAATACGCTGTATCTCCAACCCCTCCTAAATTCTGATGATGGATGGTATCGATGGGGATGGCAGAACCGTGAAAGTGGTCATGTATATGGCATTTGGTAGGTTTTCGATGCTCCAGTAGCGGACATGTCTATATCTGAGCCTCGACTCAGCAACTTCTGTAGATTTCTTTGGTCCTAGAGAATCACTGCCTTCTGTGAGGGGTGCTAAGATTTATCTCAATTGACCTAGCAGAGCCGTATATATAAAGAGGATTCAAGAAAAGGAAGGGGAGGAACAGGAAAATTATTATAATAGACACTTAAGCCTTTTAGTGGATAAACATCAAGCCAAGGCTAACTAGAGATGGAACAATTAACGAGTACATAGTATGAGTATTACTAAGAGGTTTTAACCTTTCACACTCACACCGTCGACCCGACTAAAAAGCATGCTTCCAGCCTTCCTCAATCCTTTTCTTTGTCTGCTTGTCGTCAGCAAGATATTTATCAAACATGGTACATGACGCTGAAAATTATCCCAGCACGGTCGTGTCCCTGGCAAAATGTTGGCATCCCCGAGCGGTTTATTGGCCAAAGGATTTTGTTCCGTACTCTCTAAAGCTTCCCTTTAGCTCTTCAATCGTACTAAAAAGCTATCATCTTAGGGTTCTCTATGAGTGCGCGTGTGGAACAAGTTCCCCACAAATTGGTAGCATGCTTTTCCTTTTGAAAAGAAAGCTTGAGACCTCCAATTTTACCAAATACTCTCGTTTGAGACATCGGAAGATTCTTCACCTCCTTCATCTCCTGTGTATTCAGGGTCTTCTAGTGTTATGGATTTCTCCTCTATCAGTTTGTCTATATCATGTAGGCTTGTAGTGAAGAATTCGGATTCATTCCTCTGACAAAGTCTATTGAAAGCAACAGCTCCTATTGCGGCGATATCAATCCTTGGTAGATTCTTCTTAGATTTTCATTGGTGGCGCGAAGGTAAATCCTGCTCTAGATCGTTTCTCGTTTCCTCAAGAGAGAGAGCTCTTTGCATCTTATTTATTCATCTCCGACTTTTTTGTCTATACCGTAAGTTCTTGGGGGTAGCGTTGCGGTGGTGGATTTTCTCGTTTTCAAAGTTCTGATAGGTAGTTTGCTTTCCATCTTCTCCATAGCTTTATCTCTCCTCTCAAGATATTACTGATGATCTTGATTAATCGAAGGCTTGAGGAGTAGCTCTCTCTTAATTGTAAACTCTTGAGCCAAGCGGGCTTGGTCTTCTAAGAATTGTTCAGTAGGCCATGGGATCTTTCCATTTTTAACGCCCAGACAAATATTCTTTTCTTCCATCTATTTTCTTCCAGTGATAATATCATGACTTCCTAGCTCAGCGATAATCATCGGAAATTTTTCCATTGGTAGATAGGTGAACAACGATTGAGTAGCTGATTGATTTGCAGAGCCATCATATCTTTTTAAAGACACAAGGATTCTTCATTCGTATTAAGTTTGATTTGAGAGAATCTAGCGGCATCTATAGCGCATGCTATCGATAATGACAGAACCGTTCGCTCCAGTATTGATTAGAGATCTTAATAGAATACTGTTTCCATTTCTAGAGATTCTACTAGATACTGTAGAGTGTTTTCCTTCGAGCAAGTCTTTGAGATCCACTGTAGAAACATCGACAAAGTATTCCTACCCTAGGTAAGAGACTTCCTAGGGCGGGCTGACCATTTCCCGCCTGATTTTCTTTGTTATTCCGGTCCCAGTTCCCTTACTTCAGCGATCAGTTCTCCAACTCAGTAGCACCAAGAAAGGTCCTAGAGGACTCTAAAGAACTGTAGCTGGAGAGATGTGAGGTAGTTCTGCTCTGGCGTGAATCTTCGGATTGTCTGCTACCGGACGATAAACTCAATCGTTGCTTATTCTATGCCTTGGGTTAGGTCTATTCCTGTTCTCATTATCATTCATTCACTCCCTCACGGTCATCCTTGGGCATATGTAATGGGATCTTTGCTTCGCTGGATAAATGAAAGGAAGGAATGAAGTCAAGAAATCTCAAAAAGACTCGCCAACTTTCATGTTTAGTTTCCGGAATCCCCTTTTTACATTAATTTCTTTATTTGGGCTAGTGAAAATGCGCTCTAAATGCTTGAAAATATCCTCTGCGGTGATCTAGGGGTTAGTGGTATCTTCGCAAGGGCACTGGGCAAGGTACTTGGCGGCTTTTCCTCCTACTCTGTCCTCAATCCCTCGGTATCAGGCCTCTTAATAAGCCAAGCCAAGCCGGGCTTGGTCCTCAGTCCTCAACGTATTTGAGCTTCTGGGGAACTATTTCCAAGATTTCTTAGTGGCAACATGCAGTTTTTCACCTCGAAACAACTCCATGACCACGCATCGTATCAGCTTTCTGAAAAGTGCGAATTGATCGTAGAAACTTCTTCTACAACTTATTAAAATGTCAGGTTTTGCGCCCTTGTCAAAACCAATAAAACGGCGCCGGATTAGCGATGTCCAACTAAACAGCGTCTTAGTACCAGGCCCCATGGAAATAGCAGTGGGGAAAAATCAATAGAGCCTATATTTTCCGAGGGATATAGTCACGGGCAAGTGACAAAGGTTATATAGGTACAATAGTGTATGAATGGAAAGCCACGGGAGCTAGTCAAATACTTGTTGAAGCAGAAACCCGGAAAGTTCCTTTTTTAGACTTGATAAAATGATAGGTTGATCATTGCCAGGTCATGAGATTTAGTAAGTAGCCTTCTACCAGCTACCCCGTTGGTCGCCAAATAGTCTTTGTATTGATCCTCATTGGATATTTCGCTCTACCCAGTCAAAATCGGCTCAAGGTGCATTCATCAACCAGAATGTTTAGTTGACAGATATCATCGTGAAAACGAATTCTCCAGCATGCCGCATTTCAATGATCTCTTTGTTTGATAGTTAGCTAATTTTGCTTTATGGTCGAGAATAAGGTTGTTAAGCTGGGTATGTTGGGAATAAATACTCCATGATAATCATTTCCATCCGCCGTGATGTTGTTTAAATTGAACTACTAAATCTTCACCAGCTTCAGAAATTGCTTTAAAGACGAATTTATTTATTGTGAATACGGCCTGTATAGGTGAGGTTATAAGTAGTCTGAAACAGATACTTATGTTGAATTTCATCTTTTTCGTCATGAGAAATTCCACTAATGCTTTAATAATAATGATCTAATCAGGCGATGGCTTTTAAGACTGCAGCTGCAATCGGCTGGCTGTCTTGCTAGCTCATCCGTCCAATGAACTGTCAAATCGTAGACCAGTATCAATGGCTCGACAAGGATATTATTTAACTTACCAATATCGGCCATAATACTGCAGGGAAACCATGTATATATAGGGCTTAGGACTAAGGTTCGAATAATAGCCAATATATTTGAATAATGCACATCCTCATTGTTCTTACATTCTAGAATAAGCGCTGGCATAACGTCATATTGTGCACAACTGTCCGCTGCCCTTGAAGTTCCCTTAATGAACAAGGGAGAAGAGAAATATCAGTCGCTCTGAGGACGACGGATACGAGCTTATTGTGACGAGAATCTTCGAATTTATACCAGTCGCAGGCAGCGGTTCTCGAGTACAATCATCTTTGAATTCTGCGAATTCCTGTTGAAGTAAAGTGATCGGAAGAGTGTCAAGTTTGAACGGACCATTACGATTGACTAGGCCAGAGACTCCCGGTCTGAACGCGGCGGGTTTGGCAAGCAATGAAGGTGGCTGTGACGCAGACCTGTGGAGCAGAGCTCGAGCCTTTTCTGCTTCTTCGTCGTATTTCCGTTTGACTTCACAGCCCTCAGCCAGAGCTTTAACTGTCAATCTGCCGGCCGCCGAGAAAAAAAAAAACCATATGAGAACGCAATATGCGGAATAGGGGGAATGAAGGACAAAGATGACATTAAGATGAGAACGCAAGCAGGTGGTGGCGAGGAAGCTGATGCCAGTGATAGCACAGACAATAGGAAGGGGGAGCAGGAGTGAAAGGAATATGCTTGTAGTGGAAAACGAAATTCGAGGTGAAAAGAATTCAAAGGATTATCTCCATCAATCCCCAATGGTGGTACTGGTCTGTTATATTGTTGTGCCAGTTCGAGAAGGACTGATGTGTTCCTTCGTTTTCTATTTAGCTGTTCGGAGGAGCAACAGTCGCTACATAGTTTATACCAATTACCACCTCTTTTATCCTTTTTGGATTCCAACTGCCTTGGCAAACGGCAGCGTATTGGAGGATTACCTTCGGTCTCAATTGCTGATGGAAGACGATTAGAAGAGGGCTCGTAATTGGGCACAAGACATTGCGAGTTGTAAATATCAAAGTCATCCAACCAGGTACATATGAGAAACAGAGGTACGACTATAAGATACGGTAATTGCTTTGGAGTCATTACTTGACTATGTTCGTTACTACTACTTCTGTTCCTGCCCCAGCCTCTCATTTTGCCATCTCTGAAAGGAAGACCCTTTGAGCAGGTGAGGGCGGATGCTAACTTAGTACTTGGAGACAAGACATGCAGACAGTTCTGGAAAGAAGACCGATTGTAGAGTGCCTGCTACGCAAGCAACAAGCAACTACTACATCTTGCCTCGTGATGCTAAATAGCAGGATATCCGGCGGCCAGCCGGACAGGTCGCGGCCTGTAGCCTCTTTTTTCAGGGTGAAATGCACGCATAGATCAGTGATCAGTGTAGAGGCAGTGCAGCGGGCCTTATTCAGCCAGGCAGTCCAAGAGGCCCCGGGAATAGACGAGTTAAACTTTCGAGCCTTAAGGCTCCTGTGAAACCGGGATGGCGGGAGGATAGTGGCGCTAGCCAGGCAACGCTTCCGCCTGGGTATCCACCCTCAAGCTTGGAAAACAGCAAGGGATGTCTTGTTTTGAAAACAAGACAAGCCGGCACATCTAGTCAAGTCGTATAGGGTGATTAGTTTGCTGAATTGTCTAGTAAAAGTCATAGAAAAGCTAGCGGCGGAGGCTGAAGCCGTAGGGGTCCTGCATCAAGGACGGGTGGCCGCAAACGCCGAAGCGTAGTAGATGCTGTGGCGTGTTTAGTCCAAAGAGTGCACCAAGGTTGGGAACACAAACAGCTTGCGGGGTTTTCGTGGATATGAAGGGGGCTTTCGATCATGTCAACCACAACAGGGGACGTGCTAATACAGTTCAATTTGATGCCAACAAAACCGAGGCGGTCCTATTCCCTCGCAAATAGGGACGGGAACTGAAGGATTAAACCCGACGGCTAGGGTCCTTGTTGGTGAGAACCGCGTTTCATTCAACCAAGACGCCACCGGTATGGTTTAGATACAGGGGTTACCTTTAAAGAGCATTGTCAGACACGCCTTCGAAAGGCTGAGAAAAGGCTGCAATCCTATGCCAGCGGTACAGGCGGTGGCTACGAATTTCCGCCACCATAGAATAGCCTCTTCTCTAAATTCAGGAGAGAATACATAGTAGAATATTCTACCCTCAGGCGGGCCCCGATAATTAACTACAGTCTCAGGGGTATCTTTCAGGCCTCCGGCCCAGAAAGCTAAACGAACTGAGACTGTTGCATATCCCTCCTACCTCCTGACCAAGCGTACAGTTTCCGGGGCCACGCCGAACGCTTTGATTACTTCTGGGAGGATGTCTCCTTCGATTGAGACGTCCCTAGCGTATAATTCAGCATTGCCTATTATGGGGAGGTCACGCACTTTGACCATCATCCATCTCTCTGATCTCATCACCCTCAACTCTTCCGTCCCCAAGGGTCTCGGGGATTTTCTCTTTGTCCGAGCTTTTGGTGTGACTGCGCAAGCACCGAGGACACAAAGAGCTATTCCGAGATGGCCAGGGTACGGGCCTCCCGGCCCTTCGGTCGGTACACCTGCTTTACGTCGTCGTGAAGATGATTAATAGCATCCTGCCGCTTGGAAAAGAAGTCGAAACTAGCTCGGGTGTGGGTCACATGACCTGCAAGTAGTATATTTGCCCTCCATTCCGTTCCATGTTCTGTTTTTCTTCTTTCCTTGCTCTTCTCTGCCTGAACTCTTGTATCTAGACTACCTTGTAGCTAGTATCATCAAATCAGTACTATGCTTCGAGATTGGGATATTACAAAGGCGGTCTCCTTGTTAGAACCGGGACCGAAAGCCGGGACCACAGCGGAAGATCTATTGTGCGACAAAGAGAAAATCCAAAGCTTGGGATCGGAAGAGTTGAGGCGTTAAACGGCTAACCTAAACCATAGCTCTTTCACAAACAGCGTCCCGCAACCGATGTACAAATTTTAGCTGCTTTCACCGAGTAGGTTGTAACTAGAGTGCAATTGTCTAGAGAGTATGGTTGGCAATAAATAATAATACGGGCACCGCATTGGTGCGGCAAAAATACGGCAAAAATGTTACTTAAGATGTGAATGACAAGACTGGGATTCGAACCCAGGTCTCTTGCGAGAGTGCAAACCAATAGGTGCCATAAGAGCACCAAGCTTACGTAAGCTTGAGTGCACCGCCTTAGACCGCTCGGCCATCTTGCCATCCTATAAAAGCCGATACTAGTTGCTATATTTGATATCGATTGTTTGAAATCATTATTTTTAAGACCCTGTTGCCTCCGGTGAGCTTACACTGGATAGCTGCTCTCGTCAAGCAGTTAGGACAATGGATTCTTACCCTCTCGTGGTGTCCGGTGTCAGTAACCTCCTTTGTGGGGTGAAGCCAAAAGAATCCGCGTGGCGACAGCGCGCAACGC
>JAHQZX020002511.1:0-43515 GCA_019804575.2 Pseudotulostoma volvatum | reverse complement strand
CAGTCAACGTCGGGATTGACAGCAAAGAACCATGGGTATCCTAGGATGACGTCGTAGCCAACCATTTCCACAGCTTCATATATATTACACCGAGTTAGGGCTTGATGTTTTCCATAGGAAGTAACCTCGTGACCGTCTAAAGCGTGTACTCGTCTTAACGACATTGGAGCCTTGGGCAGGTGTCTCTTCGCCCAGCTTTGGTTGATAAAGTTGCACTCTCCTCCAGAATCAAGTAATGCCCAGGCTGTCGCCATCCCCTTAGGGGTCTGCATCTAGATGAAAAATGATACCGCAGTGTTGCTTAAACGGTTCCGTTCTAGTCCTAGTGCGGCGGCGGCGCACAGCACCGGGAGCTTCAGTTTTTTGAGTTCTCCACATCTTTCTTTTCGGACTTCTGTCTTTCATCTCCTGCTCTCTTGTAGCACTCCTCCCTCTTGTGTCCTGGCTTGTCGCGGTAGAAGCATCTATTGCCTGGTGATCTGGAAGGTTTTCGGTTCAGAGATTCCGACTTCGATGACTGTCTGTCGGCAGGTCTCCCTTTATCGCCTTGCTTTATAGCCGTTTTCCTTCCCGGGATACTGTCTTCGACCGTCTGAAGGTGAGTTACATATGCATCGTAGGTCTCAGGTTCCTTTGAGTATTTGAGTGACTCTACGCGTACGGCTTCAAGAAATTTAGCCCGGAGATGTTCCTTGCATTGGCTTTCCGTATAGGGCTCTAACAGTTGTTCCCATTCCTTCAAGTAAGCCGCGAAGTCTCGTACTGATTGGTGTGGCCTCTGTTTGGCGTTGGTATATCGTTGCATAGCCTCTCGCATTAGGTTCACAGGGTCGTTAATAAGGCTAAGGAGGAAGTCGTAGAAGCTACTCCATGTCAACTCATCTTCATTGACGTCTTTCTTGTGATGTATCCATTTTCTAAGCATGTCGTCGCCCAGTTCCGACACACCTTCTGCGATCTTCTGTTTGTCCGCAACGTAGTAGGTTGCGTATTGATCGAAGTGATTTTCGAGTCGTGCCATAAAGATTGTGTATTCTCTGAGGTCCTTCCCTTGGTACTTTGTCTCAAGCCGTAGCTTTGGAGGTGGCTTTTTCGTTACCGTTCTCCGGCCGTTATCAGGGCGCTCAGCTGTCTCGGAGGTACTTTCCCTCGCTTCTGATTGTGACCAAGACCGGTGGTGGGCCGAAACTTGCTCCCCTCTCGAGCGCTTGCTACCTCTCTCATCGCCTTCATCTCTCACTTCGCCTCCATCGTCCTCGCTTTCGACAGACGATTGTGTCACTGCTGCTGATTCTGCTCTCGCGAGTAGGGGTCTCTCATTTCGGCCTTTTGACGCAACTCAAGGCGTAGTCGTTGTCGTTGCATGGTTCGTATTCCCTGATGTGTCCGTCGGATCTCCTCCGGAGCTGATGTTGCTCGATGCCGTAGGGGGCCTAGTTCCGGTACTCGGGGTTGGAGTTTCTCATAGCGTTGGCTCTGGTGTTTCTGGTACTGGATCTGACAATTCATCCTCCGAGGAGTCTATCAACATTTGGTCGTTGTCGGCCTCCTGAGGCTGGTTAGGAGTTTCAACTGCCAATGCAGCTGCTGAACGTGTGTTCTTTTTTGGAGGCATGTCGTATCCTCAGTCGGGCCGTCCCCCTATAGGTATAGCGATCAAAACTATAAAGAAAGGTTACGGGACAGCGTTACTGAGGAAGTGGAAATCGCTATGGTGTGATAGAATAAGAGTTGATCGCTGGGCTTCCCACAGTGTTGGGGCCCAAGCTTCCTATTTACAGAAGTTCTAACGGGTTAACGATTTACCCGTCTCCGCACAGTGATAGTCTCATAGCAGGTGAAATTCCTTCTCACTTGGCCACAATTTTCATTCATCCAATAACTTACCCTTTAAATGCCTTTAGAAATTTACAATTAGTTACCGGGTCCACCTCGTTGTTATACATTTACTGCACAACAACTTCGTCCCATTGGTATACCATGCTGTCTCTAAAGTAGAGGGTGGTATACTGGCCACGCTAGCGTAAAATATCCTAGTTGTATTATTACAATTACATGTAATTACGGTGTATGATACGGATTACTAATCAAAAATAAATGTCCTTGAAGTATCCGCCACCATAGTATCTTCTAAGCCGCTTATCTAACAAGTTGGCCCTAGGCTTCATTGGGACCGACCGGACTATAGCCCTCTCCGAAGCTAACTGCATCAAGAGGCGGGAAATGAACCCTGGATCGCCATGGCCAAGTCGAGGTGGAGCGGGGGCCGACGCAGATGCGAGCCTCGATCGTGGCCGATCATTTTGGTTTGCTGTCACCCGTGAGGCCTTTTATACAGTGGCGCTGCACCGCCCGCCGTGCTAGAAGCTGGGCACTAAAACCTATCTCAGTTAGTCTGGTGCATAGCAACAGACACAGCCACCAACCTAATCGGCCCGAAAAAAATCTTTAAATCCCGGAAACATAGGCAGAAATTGACCTGACGTAACGTTATGATAAAGCTCGGGTATGGGTCACATGACCCACAACTTGGATATCTGTATTCCCTTCCCGAGTTCTATTTCTCCTTCTTTCTTTCTTGCCTTTGGATTCTTGTATCAATCACCCCTTAGCTTAGTACAACAGAATCCATTACTTATGCTTTGGGCTTGGGTCATCACACAAGGAAGCGGTTCCGCTGAAAGCTACAGAGCAGTTGAAGCGACTGATCGAATTATCAACCGAGCAAATCAAGAAGTATGGTTATGTCCTGCCCAAAAGAGGATATTTTTATCATGGTCCTCAACTTTCTGTAGGTACAAATGCGGGGGGGGTACCTGGATGTTTATAGTTATGATCTTGCTTGTATGGTTGCTCTAAGCAATAGAAAGGGCGCAGTGCGTACACGAATCATTGTGTTATGGGAGAAGTCTTGGATGGCTCAGCGAGAGGATTTGTAAGAAGCCAAGGCGAAGGTAGGTTAAAAAAATTTGAAATATGTCATTTAAGATCGAGGAAAGAAGTTAATATTTTATAGGGCTGATTTCCTAGTCCCATAGCAGCTGTGCTTGCACAAGTATAAGGCCTTGTGATGCTTGTGTGGAACGGAAGAGGTGTAAATGTGTACTCAAACAAGACAATAAGTTCATGATAATATCTCCTAGAATTCCAAGGCATTCACCATCATACACTTTTTAGGTTGTTGAGCTCGACGATTGCTTTCCCCAGACTTTACAGAGCGGAAGTGTAAGCTGGAGGAAAAGTACTTGCAAAGCTCCTCGGAGCCAGGTTGCACCAGATATTGTTTTACTCAAAATCTCTATAAACTTCACGCTATCTAGCGCTTCTGGTGTCATAGAGCTTGAATAAAAGCAATTCCTAATTCTAAACCTGAAAAAGCAATAATAAATACTAAAGGTAATAGTAAGCAGTATGCATAGGAAAGCTGTGATTATAGTATGGATGGTTTGCGATAAAACGTCTCCTTAGCTCTTGCCAAGGTTCAAAAGAACTCTACAGTCATAATTAAGTAAACATAATCGTACTATGCGGTTCTCGTGCTATGCACTGCCCTACATTTATGCACGGAGTCCATTGGTAATTAAGAGGTCATTCGGGCACCATGGGTTACTTTCGCTCGGATTTGGGGTAGGCTTTAGAATCTTGCAGCTGGGAGAGTGCCAAGAGCACCAGCAGGCGTTGCTAGTCGATAGCGCAACAATGACAAGACGTAAGCTTACGTACGCCACCCACATTAGGAGGTATGTACATCCATTACGAGACATAGTTTCTCCCCATTCCCACCAGGAAGATTCAAGTCTATATAGTGAAATGCAAAAGACGCAAGTGGTATGGAATTGTTGATGGTGTGCCTTGTCAGTCTTATACCTAAGAGCTTGGGCTTAACTCTGAAGATGAATCCGGGTCTTGGTAGTATTCACAATCTTTTTAACACCACCCGATGATGGGTCATGGTCTTTCTTTTATGCAGCATTCACCTCATGTTGCTCCATTAGCGTTTCCCATCCCATCTCAAAAGGTTGGGAAGGAATCAGGCTTTACTTCACCAAAGATTCACACCCTTACGTTCAGTAAATACTCTGTACTTGACACGCGTGCAAACTTGCTTCCCGTTGCTAACGCATCACAATCGACACCACATATCATAGTTCACCCGATCTCTTCGCAGGTAGATCCATTTGGGCATCCAATGACGTGCAGAGCGTGCAGCCCGCTATAATATATTTATTTTAACCCGGGTATTTGATTTGATTAGGGAGCATGCAGGCGATAGCTGCGCTCGGAAAGAATAATTGATGTAGAAAAAAACCCAATGAATATATTCTTTTTTCTATATTCTTTTTTCCCTCGGTCATTTTAATCCGCGTGCGTAAGAGGTATTGCTGAAGAATGGCGGCTAGGCTCATATATTGTCAGACTATCCAACGACTCACGCATGGGATATCCAATCATACAACACCAAGCCCCGTCTAAATAACCTGAGGCCCCTCAGATCAATCAATTTTGATAGGATGAGCTAATTTCCGAAGGGAACATAAGTGGGCCAGAAATAGGATGTCTTTAGTTTCCTTGATTGAGTTAAAGGGCAGAGGGGAGAACCTATAAAAAGAAGAAAAAATATGTAGCTGGGATTAAATAATTTTAAATGTTCACCCGCAAATAGAGAGAATGCACTGGATCCCGAGATGTCTTTTACTCAAACGAGGTGTCAATATTAGAAACCAATCCAAGAAATAAGCTAAGCCCTGGACAGTACCGGTGTCGGTTCAGCTGTTGTAAGATAGTGGAATACACGCCAAACTCCTTCGAATGCATCTAAGCGATCACTAGCTTTGAAAAGGTCAAGCCATTTGGTTCGGCGGAGCCGAAGAACGTGCCACGGTTGATCGGAATCCGTTGATTCCGAAGGCAAATCGCTTTTTCCTGATGTCAGATGGTCTAAATAACGACGGTGAATTCTGAGATGAACGATCGATACGTGGTGGTTGATTGACGAGGCCATGTATATCTAGATGACAGTCGCGTTAGCTCTCGAGGGAGGGAAAAGATTCCAACCACGCAAGAGAATAATATTTTATTATACTTACATCATCAAAACAACTCTCCTTGGGCTTTCCAATTTGCATGTATTGCATCCTTTTATCCCATAGACTCGGTCCAGGTTGTAGTATTTTCCACTTCTCAGCTGTGGAAAGCTTTCGCGGGTGGATTGGTTTCCGTGAAGACAAGACCGGATGTTCAAGCTTAGAACGCTTGAAAGCATTTCCAACTTCCGCCTCAGGCTTGCTGTCAGAGTCCCCACCGTCCCCGGTCACGCCTTTATCTGGGGCCCCACCCCACCGTGGTGCTGTCGTCCACCACTTGCCTTCTCCCGGTCTCACCTCAGTTTGACCCTCCCTGGAACGTTCTTGGGCGGTCAAAAGTAAAGCACCGACCTCTCGAAATATATCGCACATCTCCTTTTGGCCACAGCCTATGGCCTCATCGGGCTCCCGGAAGCATGTTTCCGCACGACACTGCACAACAAAGACGGGTCCTTCAAGAACACCTTTCCTGGCCACATTCCGATCCTGTGGTGACCTTGCTGCTAAGAAGCTCTGTCGGACAGGAAGCAAGAGGTTACGCACTGCAAGTCTTGGAGGAAGCAATGGCACCATTACCTGGCAAGCAAATGGCCAAGCGACCGTCTCAATGAGTCCTCGGAGTGTCTCCTCGCGGATATCCTCTGGCATTTCATGACCTGCCCCAATTCGACGCCCCGTATACATTTCTTCTTTCCCAGAGTCCTCGAGGGTTTCAGATTTAGAGTTTTTACTGTCGATATCGAGCCCGCTCTTGAAGTCCCCACTGCCCTCTTTCGATGACTGGCTATCACTGGCGAGGTTTGATTCTTGATCATCTGTCGACTCTTTTAGCTTGGACGGTTGTTGAAAATAGTTGTCGAGGCTAGTGTCCCAGTACTCAGACATCCGTGCTAAACCCACCCAAAACTTTCGTGCTTGTTTTACTTTAATCCTCTGACGACCAGGCAATGGTTTCAATCGAGAGATCTCTCTAAATGCATCTTCATTATCGAAGAGGAGCTCGCTCCTGGTTAACTCAAATTTGTCTTGTGAAGGATAGGGCCTGCCATTTCCTAGTTTCAGAGAAGATTCCGGAGCCTCGTGAGAGTTAGCTGCCGCCGCATTCTCCCATGGTAGTTGGGGAAGTGATTCCAAGCATTCTTCGGGGACGATACTCGAAATTGGAACTTCGGATTCCACTTTCAAGTTAAGCATGGTGACGTGGTCTGCGGAGATGTCTTGAGGCTTTCGCAGGGATAAGAGCAAGCGATATAGCTCCGTGAATCTAGCATCGTAGTCATCTCCGGGGACGTTTATAAAATTGTAAGATGGGAAATCCAATGGTGTCGGCAACGCGGGAGGCCACCTTGGTTTCTCAACGTCAATGGCCGGGATGATAGGCCCTGAAGCTTCATTAGCATCAGGTAGTAAATATCATTTATTCGGCAACGGCGCATGACATCTTAGACCAAGGATGTCCTGCTGGAGTGAATGTGGGATGAAGAGTTCACTCGTGGAAAGTTGGTTGGGGTTGTTATCACATCCGCCTAAATGTATAAAATGCGCGCCAATTTGGAAGATAGAAGGAAGATCCTAGAAGGATAAAGATCTCACACCGGATACAAATTGCTCTGGCAATTATAAGCAACTCTTAGCCACGGGGGTCTGATTATGAGTGGGTAGCACCCCAGGCCCGAGTTAGGGCTAATTAAACGCCCAGTTTTGAGGTATAGTACAACAAAAACCATAGTGAAATAAATCAGAAGTGACTATCAACCTTACCTAAGTCGACGCCCCAGCCGAACATGATGGAGTTGAAGGTTTGGTCTGCAGAGAGTGTCAATGGCCCACTGCTCCTCTGCGCTGAGATGCGAAAAGACGAGTCTGTGGAAACGGCCGGGAATGTGAACCATATGCTCTGTAACAGCTCCGCAATTGCAATGAATTGTGTGAGGCTTGGGACAGGAGATGTCCTGTTCTCTAAGTTACAATGGTGAAGAAGACGGTTTATACATAGTTCAGCTTGTCGTTCAACAGCAAACTTGTGAAGAAGAGTGAGGGCCCAGGATGGGCTCAGGTCTGCTACCGTTCTGTTACCTCAATAATAGTAATCATAGGGCATGATTACCAAAAAGGAGTCCCAAATTGTATAACTATCCAGTGAATTCAGTTGCCAAGTGGGGGCGCGGGATATAGCGCCTGGTGTGCTCGTGGACTTGTGGCTAATAAGACAGACAGTCTTGGGCGAGTAACATCGAGACCGCTGTGGCGCGTGTGAAGATGGGGGCAAGACCACTTTCTACTTTGTCCAACTGCAGGCCTGTATTAATTGGTTGGGGTAGTGGCAGATTGGGAGACTCCGTCTATACTGTGCTCCGTGCTTCGTGCTTCGTGCTTGTTGTGCTCCTTTCAAGTCTGACAGAGTCTGCAGTCCAGGACTCCAGCAGGGTCTAGAATTGATCGAAATGAATCGGCAGCAAATAGCGTTGCTGACAAAAAAAAAGTTGGATGTAACGAAAGCCTGACGATTGCCAAAGAGAGAACCTGAAGTCTGAATAAGATGGGATGAAACTATTAATATTGACGTACGTTGAAGATCCATCGATCACATGGAACTTTCCCTCTTTTGGATAATCTAGCATGCTCGGACCACGGCAGAGAGTTTTTACGACGGTAAGTTCAAGAAAGCTAAACTACCTTTGGACAAACTCCGAGAAAATACACTGTTGGTTCCTAGGATTCGGAAGAATGCACGTGACGCAGTTTTTTAGGGGGCCAATCAGAGGGACCAAAATCAACATGGAAACTCAATATCTCGCTTCGCGAGAAATCATTATTGCAAGGCACCACTGATAACGCGGACCGCGCCGCAATGCCCTGGAACGGGGGGGGTTTTTAGAAATGTGTGCTATCGTGGAGTCCAGTATACAATTAGTTCCATTGACTCACTACTATATATAGATAGCTGGCGTTTGTATGGACCCTGTGAGACATCCTTTATTTAGCAGGCCGATTCCCAAGAGTAGTATCACGGAGAGCTGACTCGCAGAGTCGAGCTGACTTGCAGCTAACCTGACTTGGAGCTGAACTGAATCGATGGAACACGACGGGTATAAATAAGAGACTGAGAATCGGGAAGTTGAGGACACTTTTTTAATAAGTGAGACATGTACAACATACACGAAATAGCCCTTTAAATCCAAGCTCATATGTCAGCGCTTCCCAGCGTCCACCGTTGTTCCTCTTCACATTCCAAATAGTAAATTTCTTTCTCCTGTAGTAATCAGTTGAAAGCCCTAATACTCTTCTACTGTTAACTCATAATCTAACAGACGACATAATTAGAGCATCTGAGTTTCAAATTTCTAGCTATCAACAATAGTTTATATAAGACGTACTATATCACACTAACGCATATGCACCACTCTAAAATTATCAATATAAGATGATAAGACCTTGGTCCTGCAAGGCCCAGGGCGACATGCACTTCTTTTCCTGCAATACTTAAAACACTACGTGCTTTGCTCGCAGTGAATGATGTAAGCGTCTACGGTTAAATGCTAATTAGATATGTAATGGAGAGAGAAAGCGGTTTACCCAGAATGGCATAACTATTTGATGCAATTGGTGATGATAGTAGTGATTTCTGGAGAAAAAGCTAAGTGAAAAGAAAAATTGGAATCGCTTAAACACGAGCATGCATTTCAACAAAAGAGAAATTTCCGGGAGCCGAATAAGAGAATAATGAATGTGAACCTCAACATTCCACAACCATTTGTCTCTAACCTCCAACTCCTTAGGAAACTTCTTTAAGGATACCGAGTTGTCTAGTAATGGATTGTAAGCAAAGACTCACACACATGATGGAAGAACTCAGAGAAACATGTTATAGCGAATCGAATTAGTAACGCCTTCAATTCAACTCGCATCCTATATTCGTGCCAAGAAAGCGAGAGGTCTATGGGTTCTGACGCTCCCTAAATGTCGCAAGAGAGATCAAATCACAGGATCGGCCATGTGTTTACGGTTGGTTATAGCGGGTGTGTTTTGTCTCCGTTCTGGCGTGAGGGAGTTCAAGTCGGATTGGATACGATCCCAGTCACGACTCTTCCCCAGTAAGGCATATGCCATATACCAAAGCACTGTTTTGTAACCCTATTGCATCATATATAAGGCGTCGAAATGAGATGGTTATTAGAATTATTTATCTGCTCTTTATCACTTGTTTACATGCGACCTGAGAAGTACGAAAGAGGTTAAATTAAGTATGCAATAATTTTAAATCACACCTATAACTCGCTCGCTACTATTTATCATATACTCGCATGAAGAGAGCTAGCGGAAGGTCGGCAGTGTCATCAAAAGGATTATTAGCTACTGCTTGAAATCATTCTCCAAGTTCCCGCTGTCGAGGTTGGCGACATAGTCGTTGTAGTCAGGCGTGGCAGGTTGGGTGACCATGTTATCGCGAATCCGGGGGAACGAATTCTAACAACTATGATAAGCTGGGCAGGCAAGGGGGGGTGACTGATGGTCAGATCGCGGTAGTGAAAATTATGCTCAAACAACCAAAGTACAGCCGAAAGTACCTTGTGGCTCTGAATTTGCAAAAAGGGCTCTGATTGATTAAATCATCCGTTGATGGTTAGCATTTAATGTAGCTGGCCTAAAGGGCTTTCAAGATGTCTTGAGGGCGCTACTCCATGACCGGAAGAATGTGGAAGGCCTGTATTTTGGGGAACTATCGTACTATCACACCAAATAACCCCATAAGGCATGGTAATTGGAGGATCTCAAAGGGCTCCCCAGCCCTTAATTTCCAATCACGGATCCGATGGGATGACGTCTTCTCAAAACATTAGTATAAGCTTAAGGATGAGGCTTTCGATATTTATTGATATAATATAGAGCGCAGAATAAAGGAATTTCTCCTCCCATAAGCTGGCCCGAACTGACAGCCAGCCTCTTTAGTTTGCAATTGTTCAATAGAAGTTATTAGCAACCCATGTAGAATGTAGAATTTGCTCACCTCGTTTTATACAGTACTGTACATATGAATTATAGTATCTAGCTATCATTTGTGGCTTCAATTTGAAGCAAAAGGAGGCTGATAATTACTTTCTAATCAAGAGCTATTATGAAATGGTTCGTATCCTTAATTTGACGATTATAATCTTAGCAGATAGCTTAAAAAATAGTTGATGATGATATTAAACAGCATAGCTACTAGGTATAATATAGACGAAAATAGATTTATGATTGGCAAACTTCAAAGGATCAAAAGAGTATTTAAGCTCAGTCATTGGCAGAGTGGTAAATTAAGAAGAGCTAGTGAATCTCTAAATCGAGAGTGGTTAAAACTGCTACTGTAGCGTGTATTTGCGCTGATGCCATGTTTATACTACTCGTGTCATCTACCTCTTGTGCAAAGACCGGCGATCACCAAGGCTCCTAGCTTAATGGTTTTGACACCGAAAAAAGAAACCTGTCGTTTCGCTTCAGAAAGGGGCTAGACCAACAATCAACTCCGTTTTCAATGGCCTGAGGTATATTGACAGGTATACTAAACGGGGGCTCGCCATGGTGGTGGCTGGCGAGTGCTATGTATGGGTCGACGGACATAGCAGTCATCTCAGTATATGTATTGAGCATGCTGTATACCCCTTGTTGCATCGGTTACAACCCCTCGATATCGGCTTCTCTGCCCCTCTAGTTTCGTACTACTCTACAAACCTTTCGAACTTTATTGCAGTGATGAGAGGTCTCCTACCAATTGGCAAGCGCAAACTTTTTGCTCCGCATACTCTCATCGATATAAACGAAACACTTGTCTATTGCGATTACAAGAGGCATTGTTCCATTTTGACGTTGAAGAAACGGTAGAAGATCGTTCTTAATCCATTGAAGAAAGAAATCTGCGTTCCAATGGCCATCTTTCATTGTAGTGCGGGGCAGCCACCCATCCAGGTTACGGGCAGAATGTGCTATGTCTTTCCTCGCTAAACGTTAACCGGATGCCGGACCTCCTGGCCGATTAGCCCGTAGCCACGAGTTCGCCATCTGGTACGCTCATTAAGGATTCTTTCATCCAAGACAAGGTCATCAGCAATTTAGTAGTCCATATCTTCGAGATACAAGACTCACTTCAGCTAAGGGAGACTCATCATAGTTCTTTTCTGGATGAGTGTCGCCGCTCAACAGTGTAGAAATTGTAGGTTGACTGACCAGAGCTCCTCTCTCCTGCCAAAGCTACTAATGTGATTATAAGACATCTATACCATCTACACCATCTACCTACCGTCCTAGTTGGCACCCCTGTTTCTTCTGTAACATTTTTATATTTCCAGGAAAAGCTCGATCCATCCAGGCTAATCGCAGTTCGTCCTTATGACTTAACACAAAACGACCAACCCAATTTTCCCTAGAACACTTTTGACAGATTTCCTAGGCGAATACTTGAACCATGGGGAATACCGAGCCAGAGAGACGGCTGATATATTCTACAAGAACCCTCCGTGAGTTTTCGAGAGTAGGTACGGGTTTTCATGAGCCTCACCGGTTGAGAGACAGGTACCGTTGTGGTGGCGATATATGGTCCCTATCGTAGCTATCTAAGATAAATTTAGCTTATCTTACTTATAATCCCAGAGCAGCAAGAGATGTGTC
Organism: Pseudotulostoma volvatum; assembly: GCA_019804575.2. NCBI lineage: Eukaryota > Fungi > Ascomycota > Eurotiomycetes > Eurotiales > Elaphomycetaceae > Pseudotulostoma > Pseudotulostoma volvatum. Next base: position 31,786 of record JAHQZX020002511.1, on the reverse strand, counting down.
GATACAATTCGTGGATACTGTAGTATCCCTGTTCGAAGGTCAATCAATTTTACTAGAATGTCGATAAGTCGTAAGCTGGGGGGGGGGGGGCAGATCGAAGACCAAATCTAGTAACTAGTAATCTAATACTTGCCCTGATGTGTATATCCGTAGGTTTATAAAAGACTCCTGGATCCGTTAGAACTCGTCACCTAACATCCGGTGAATATAACCTTTCGAATGGTAATTATCTCTAGGAAGGTCGAAAAGACCGGCAGCAACACAAAGACTCATTATGAACCGTTAATACACTAACAATATGGGAACCGGGAGACAATTACTGGTAGGAATAATGATAATGGATGATACTATGATACGATATGGCTGAATTTGTGACACATTAGATGATGAATAACTAATGATAATCTATAATCTTAAGGGTGGAGCAGACACACGTGGCACGAAGGGGCTAAGCCTGATTCTGACTCGAACCTGCAGCTACCAACTTCTGCACCAACCACATCCGCTCAACGTTACAAAATATAGAGAAAATAGGGGGTGCCCGGATCATATGATATGGCTCCAATCATTAGGTAGGCTATTAGCTGCAGAGGATGAAGATTTCGCTGGTGCAGCCCCCTTGGCGCAGTCACCCTTGTTCAAAGCGAGATTATTATATTAAGGGCCAACCAGCCCCTGCCATCTGGGGATGATGTCTCCACTTGAGCTTACCCTTCGCGAACGAGGGATAGCAAAGCGAACGCATATAGCACGCGTGATGGTCTGATATTCTTACACAGGCAGCTTCATTCTCTCCTCCAGGAGAATACCAAATCCTTGGAGTAGGTTGTCTGAGACTAGATGTTCATCCGGATTTTGCAAAGATGCCATCGTTGACCGGGGTTGCGATTGGCGTTGTTTTGATTGTTCTCGTGTATAGATACGTGATCTATCCATCTCTGCTGTCCCCTCTTGCAAAAGTCCCAAATGCGCACCTTACCGTTCCCATTCTGCCAGTATGGATATGGTGGAAAAGACGATGTGGTATGGAGATCCGTACGATCTACTCTCTACATCAGAGATATGGACCGGTAGTGAGGATTGCACCGAATGAGCTGAGTGTCAATTCCATTGATGGCTTAAGGACCATATACACTGGCGGATTTGAGAAACACGATTGGTATCAGGATATCTTTCTGAACTATGGCATCGACAACTTGGTCAGCACGCTGGACTACAGGGCGCATTCCACCCAGAAACGAATGCTCTCCAATGTCTACTCCAAATCGTATCTACAGAATTCGCCAGATTTGAAACAGGTGTCCGCCATGGTCATATTTGGCCGGCTCCTACCACTGATAGAGGAATTAGCCCGGACAAGGATGCCCGTAAACGTACTCCCATTAACTCAGGCAGTGGGTATGGACTTCATCTCCGCGTATTTGTTCGGTATCACGAATGGAACAGACTTCGTCCGTAATCCGGACAGCTGGAGTCGATGGCTGAGCCAGTACGAGTCCTTCAAGCATCAACATCCCCGGGATCGCGCCTGGGGTGAGATCGAAAACTGGTGTCATTCGCTCTGTAAGAAGGTCGAAAGGTGGCAAAATGAGCACGGGAATCCCGATTCAAACAACAAACCCACAACAAACCCGGTTGTTTACCAGCAATTTCGCCAAAGTCTAGAGAAGGTAGCCGGAGAGGCTCGTCCTAGAGACCTCATCATCGCATCCGAGATGCTCGACCATCTTGTCGCAGGGCATGAGACATCTGGCATCACGTTCACCTATCTTATGTGGCAGATATCCCAGCGTCTAGACCTCCAGGCGCGTCTGCATGAAGAGCTTCTCACACTCTCTCCACAAGTCACATACCCTGGGACATCATCTACGGAAGCAGGGATTCCTGCCCATGAAGTCGACTCCCTCCCGCTACTGGATGCCATTGTTCGCGAAACGCTTCGCCTTCACGCAGCTGCTCCAGGGCCACAGCCAAGAGTCACACCTTTCTCCCCGAAGCCCACGACAATTGATGGGTTCAGCAACATCCCGGGTGGTGTTAGGGTGAGTTCTTCAGCGTATACACTACACCGAAATGCGGAGGTTTATCCGGAGCCGATGAAATGGCTACCCGAACGCTGGTTGGTGCCCGAATTAGGAAAGATCGAAAAGATGCGCAGGCTATTCTGGGCCTTTGGGAGCGGTGGACGAATGTGCTTGGGAAGTAACTTTGCTTTACAAGGTCAAGACCCTCAATCAAACACTTATTTTGGGAGATAGCTCCAATTTGTCACCATATCTGGGCCTTCTTCTCCATGTATAATATCTAGCTGACTGAATCCTTGTACTACCAATGCGCAGAAATCAAACTTGTCACCGCCGCTATCTATACAAACTATACGACGACCATTGTGGACGATGACGGAATCGAACAGATGGACGCATACATTGCGCTGCCAACAAGCCGTAAGCTTATGATCGAGTTCAGACGTATTTAGCATGGCTCGCAGCACAAGAAGCATGGACAGAAGATGCTATGGAATGGCTTCAGCGCGCATCAATGTTGACAGATGCCTAGGCGATGGAGGGCCTTGAAATTGCACATATATCGAGAGGCTTGAGGCTACCGAGCCTCAAGGAAAACTCCGTGTAGTCCTGCATGATTACCTTGGAGAATACTCGATTAAAGGGCCCCTTCTCTTATATTTATTTATTTATTTATTCGGCGTGATTCTCCTTGACTCATGGCTCGGACACATCGCACATACTGATTACGAGAATACATGTATAATATAACATGTTCCGATTAGACAGACATCGGTCATGGGACAGATAACAATACGCTTGTCATCCAATATACCATTGTAGTACACCGCAGTCTTTTCTCCCAGTCACTGCCGGAGTTCTCTCAACAATATTACTCACTTTCATTGACAGTCATCCGCCGGCAGGTATGTAAGTCCACTACCATGTCCACTAGATACTTACTTACCGCATAAAGCACCGAAGAACCCTGAGGTATGTTAAAGAAATTGCCTATCGAACTACCACTTTAACAACCACCCGGAATTGATGACGCTATTCCAGGCGGGAGAGTATGATATATATGTAGTTCATTTCTCCGACTTCTTATTACGGGTATATGTTATTTAGGTACCTAGGAAAGTGCACGTAAGATAGATGAATGGTATTCATATCATGTTACTAATTAATGCATATAGTTGTCGATGTGGTGATACCCGCTCCGCAAGTTAGGGTTAAAGTAGACAGACTTCTGGGCCCGGATGGCACGGGCATAGATCAACACAAATCTTTCCACTGGTGGCTTTTAATGATTCTAAGATGTCGATGGCTTATATATATACGCTCTATGTATGTATGCACACTCAATTACAGAACTAGATAAATTAAACTTCACGGAAGGAAATTCAATCCTCCTCGATTTCCCCTTCCTCGCTCCCCGAGTGTACTGCCTTCTCTTCTCTCTTGGTGGTCTCTGTCTCTATCGGCGTACGGTCACGTCGATCCCGGTCCCTCTCCTTTCTTGCGCCTCGGTTGCGGTCTGGTGTTCGATCCCGCTCGCGAGCATCACGCCGGTACCGTTTAGCGCTGCGACTAGCAACGCTCTCCGCGTCGCTGTCACGTCGGCGGCGGCGGTCGATGCTGACGGTGCTGCGGGAGTCACCGTAGTCTAATTCATCGCGGCTTCCGCGGGGATCTCCGCGGGTGCGATAGAGCCTCTCTCGCTCTTCTTCTCGGTCACGGCGCTCACGCTCATAGTGGCTAAGCTGGCGGCGATCACGCTCGCGATCACGGTCCCTATCCTTTTCTCGGTCCTTATCCTTCTCACGGTCACGGTCCCGGTCGCGTTCACGGTCCCGGTCATCTCGTCTCTCATGGACAGGAGAGAGGCCGCTAGCCTTTCTATAAGATCTCTCCCGGTCCGCCTGGGCTTTCCGACGGTCTGCTTCGTAGGGGTCGGGTTCTGGGGTACGGCTGAGACGACTGGAAGTGGCTCGCCGCTCAACCCGGTGAGTCTGACCATTACGATGGTCTCTATTGTCGACCCGATCCGGATGATCACGCCGGGGACCTCGGTCTCGATCACGTAACCCGCGCTCCCTTTCCGCATCTTCTTCTTTCTCCTTGAGCCGGCGCAGAACCTTCTCAAAAGCCGCCTGGCGCAGTTCCTCGGATTCAATAGCCTTGAACTCGTCCAGCTTCTCTAATCTGGGTCGCGCTTGGGCCCAAGTATCAGTGGGCCGCACGGGCGGCTCCAGGCGCTTGATACGGGAGCGTAATGTATCAATAGCATGACGTTGATGGCGACTAGCCGCGTGTTTTTCATCCTCACTACGCCGTATGGCTTTCTCTTGGATGCGCTGGAAGATCAGACTGAGCATTTCAGAGTCAATATTTGCTGTGCGGCGGTCAGCGGCCATCACCGAGGTGAACTCTTCAAACGCAGTTTTGGGTGTAATTTCATAGCGTTTATCCTGAGAGCGGCGGGTCAGTATCAACGGTTAGGAGCGAACCTCGATAAATATACTTACATCTAGAACATCTAGAACGTCATTTCGTGGGCCCCGAAGCGAACGTTCTTCCTCCTCTACCATGTCCCAGAACAGGTCTAAAGGGGTTGATCCAGACTGACCAAGCATTGCCACATAGCGAGGATCATCTTTGGCCAATGGATAGATACTCATCCATTTGCTCCCAGCCTTGATCCCGCGTTGCGACTTGAGTTCTTTCAGAAGCTCGGTGTACTGCTCACGATTGTGACGTTCCCTTCTTGTTTTAACAGCCTTATGCTGCTGGCGCGCATCATTGAATGTCCGCTCCCGGGACTTGATATGATTCTCAAAAGCTGTTAGAATATCTGATCTACTTATGGTTTTAAACTTATCGTCATTTTGGATCCTTTCGTTGGCTTGTACAATTCCCTGAACCTCAGACCACCGTGTGTATGGCTCGAGATTGAGTGCTTGCAAAATCGCAACCAACTCGTCCATGGCGGCCTTCCGGGTGATGGCTTCTTGCTCGACGTGGGACTTTTTTAACTCGAGGATGTACTCTTCAAAGAGCTGCCGTCGCTCATTTTCATCATTGGTCGATCTGAAGATTGTCTCGCCTTCAATAATGGGCCGAATCGTCTTCCAACGGCTATAGTGCTTGATATCAGGGTGGCTCTTCAACATTGTATTGAAATCTGCTCGGAGTTTAGTGAATCTTTCTTTTGCCCGGTCCTTTTCCTGCATGCGAACCTCGGTCGCGTATTTCTCAAAGGCGGCTTTCCGGTCCCGGGGGTCTTTTAGGGAACGATATTGAGGGTCTTTGATCGTTACGCGCATTGCCTGTTCCCAGGTCCAATCGGGCTGAACATTACTCCGTCGAAGGAGCTTCATAAATGCACTTTCGGCTTCTTCAAACGTACTATAATCGGGAGCCGTATACTGAGCGCCCATCGCAGAGGCGCCACCGATACCGTTAGTATCAACTGTACTGTAGCCACCTCGACGGTCTGTAGTAGTTCGGTCATGGTCATCACGACCGCGTTGGTGCAGATACGAAGGGTAGGTACCAGTTCCACCAGCTACAAAGGTTGGAGCGCTACAACACGTTAGAGAAGATAAAACAAACGTTATGCCGAGACACTTACGCTGTAGTAGGTGTTTGAATGGGATGATTTTGTGAGAGGGTGGCCTTGAGGACCTCTGGTATCTCCCAGGTGCTTTGCTTAGTCTCTACATTATACCAATATTTCCGTCCGCCCTCAGCGGTATATTCCTTCCATGGTTGATTGGCCAACGCTCGCTACAATGAGGCAAGATGTTAGAAATCACCCGGGAAAGGAAAGCGATAGGGACACGAACTTCCGTTGGTGTCATCAGCTCGAAGGGCTTCGCCCACTGCGTAGCTTTCGTTTGCACATTGTAATAATAAGCTCTTCCATCAGCATTATGGGCCTCTTGCCAAAGGCTCGATGGCCCTGGCATTCCATTTGCAGGATTCATTTCTGACGGGCAGTCGTGATGGGGCGTGAAGCAGTTTTAAGTGGTCTTTGATAGATCTTGCGACGGGAATGAGAAGTTGCAGGCGGACCCACCACGCCGAAAGAAACTAATCGATATACCGACTAGTTAGTACCAATCATAATATAATATGCTACATAATAAAATAATACATGTATCATAGTTAATAACCATTCCATACTTAAATGTTTAGAAAATGAATGGATGTCCAACTCCAACATGCCCCGACCTAATCTATACAATACAACTAATTGATAAGTACCGCCTTTAGGTTGGGACACAAGACAAGCCCAATCTCAGCACTTTTACTGCCCAACACAGCGTTAGCGATAATACTTAAATACTTAGGTATTTACCTAAGGGTTTGAACTTTTGATGCTGTTTATTTGTCCCCGCAAGAAGGATATGAAAGGGCCAATAAACGCGTTATTTAGAAATTTGGCTACACCGAAACGTACTATGAACCGCCTTGAAGTCGAAGATGTGGGCTTGTGATTAGCTTGGCTGGCTCCAAAGGGAGGTCCGTTTCGTTTCTACGTCTAGGAGAGAGAGAAATCTAGAGTGGCTTCTTAGAGATCTATTTATTATACATCAACATTACAGAAAAAACCCAAGCCAGGGATTGTTCTATGCGAGGGAAGAAAGGTGGGAGTCTCGCTATTATAGAGATATCTTTTTCTCTTACCAACTAATAATCCGTTCTTTAAAGGCTGTATTAATCCATCTCCTGTGACACATGCACACCGCTGGCAGTGACGATGTATAACTCGCTCTTAGAATCAAGGTTCTCGGAAACGAAACCGATGAACTCGTTACCAGTTGTGAAAGCCCTCCGCCTCTCCATCTTGTCAACCTCTGTGCTTGATTAAACCAGGGCGCAGCCAGAGATTTGGAGTCCAACCAAAGTCCGGGAGACTACATACATCAAAGCTTGGTTCTTTTGTATTCTTCTGCAATAACACATCACATGGACGCTATGTGAGAGGGCTTCAAGACGGCCAGGGAGTGAATGTGATGCGGAAGGCATATTATTGTAAGTTCTTCTATTTCAATTAATAATTCCCTTACATCCTCGTAGAACTTGAGTGCACTATCTGAATCCATCGGTCTTTTTCCCATTATCAAGGAGTCGTTCAACCACCTTATCTCCAAATTCTGAGGGAGCAGGAGAGCTTCACACGGGTAGTGCGGAAGTGCAGATCTGTGGTTGACCATATATATAGCCCTTAGAAAGCAAATGCTTTTTATTATATAGTAGGGCAACCTTGTAATAACAACATCTACCCAATCACGAAACTTTTAAGAGGCCGGGAATCGGGCTCTTCAGTGCCTCAGACGGCTAACCTACTAAGAAGGCGGTCGGATCGAATAGCTTCGAAAGATTCTGATTAGGATCAACCGACCAGTAGCTTCCCCGCCGCTGTATGCCTCTTCTCTGCAGCGAATGATGGCAGTGTTCAGCGACTGAGCAGAAATTTGGGCTGCAGAGTACGTAAGGCTGTCGTGATGGATACAAGTCGAAAGTAACATGTACCTCGATTACGTTCCGCTCGCCTACCACGTGACTGGACCCCACATACTCCTCTCTGAAAACTCTGCAACCGCCCGCTGAATCCCCGGTTTCTCCTCTTTTTCTCTCAACGATTCCTTTTGTATATTAGCTTAGTAAGTTAATTAGGCGATAATAATTCTATATCTTCAGCGAGGAGCACTCGTTTACGCGATATTTAGTAGTGGCTTTTATTATTAATTTAAGAGTAGCTGTTATGGTGGTGATATACGATTTCTCGGCTTTATTCGGCTCAATTTGATGACCAGAGACCACCTCAGAAATAGTTCACTCCGTGGCTGTTTGAGATAAGAATGTTTAATCTCAAGCATTATGAGAAGCTTGATCAGCTGTACTTATCTTCTCTGTAATTAATTAAACGCCATTCTAAGGCTAGTGGTGTATTCTGTCTGTGGTGAATAGGTAGGCGCAAGCTAAGGCAAAGAAGGAATGGAAGAAAGGGTGGGCGAGTCTATAGCGACTTACTCTCAACCTAACTAACAGGCAATAAGGGCACCTATATAGCCTAGCCAATTCTGTCGACTCCCACAGCGATGGAAGGATCGTACACTGACGCCTCTCTTGACGCACCCCTTTTGTGTCTGGACTCTATAAACCTGGAGGCGTCTTGTTAGCAGCTGGTAAGCTTTATTCGGCCCAAGCCTGCGGGCGCCCGGGCGGTAGCCTAGGCCAAGTGCTCTGTCTAGCTAGCGCTCTATGTCTTTACAGGTGTGTATATGTTAGTTAGGCCTCTAGCTGCATTCCGAGGGCGTCGTATCAGAGTAAGGATCGAAAAGAAAAAAAAAAAGGAGTGCGAGGATAAATGATTAGAGATGTTTTGAAGGCTCCACAGCCCCTCAGCTCCGAGGTGTGATTGATTTTTGTTCCACCTCACTTCGACATGATTCGATCCGAGTCTGACAACATTATTATTGGTCATGATATCTGTGAGAGAAGCCTTATCTTGTTACCAGTGACTAACCAACTTACGTCCCTTAGCGCGACCACGGCCACAGCCGTGCGATCCAATTTGCGCCACAAACACTACGTGCGTAAATACTACTGGCCGATTAAGTCGATGACTGTGGCGGTCCTTGTGCTAGTCTTGCCGTCTGGGTCGGCTCTGAGAAGCTTTTAATTTGAAGTCCCTTAAAAGCTTAAGTAAAGTTGGCGGATTTGGAGAGTCTACTTTCAAACATAAGAAATCAACATATTATTTTTCACTTCGAAAATAGTAAATATCAAAGACTCTCTTAGCCCTGTTATATAAGCGCCATACTATGTTCAATTCCAGCGATGCCAAATAATTGATATTCGCTGAGTTTGAAGGCCTCACGAACCGCGAGCTTAGCTGCTAACTACCCTGATAGATACTATTAAAGCTGGCGAATTTCTCTGTAACGCGATTTCCATATTCAAACTATGAGATTTCGTTGATCCAATGTGTTAGGCGGCTTCGAAGTCGGGGATGGTGGTCTTATGTACTCGATTAAAATTGTAAAACAATCGGACGCGACGTCGCCCCAATCCATCAATTCAAAAGTGGCAGGGTCAACTAATTCCATGATATGTGGTGGGCTTTTCATTAGAAATCCCATTATCATAGCTCTCAAACGGCAGATAACCCCTTCAAGAAACGTTCAGTCATTTCGGTCATGCGTGCCAACTGAGCGTGCTGGGGTAAGTAATCTTGAGATTCGAAACCAAACCTTCAGCTGACCTTATACTAAGTATAATCATTTTACAATTAATTCCTTCCCTTCGACACGTACTACGTAAACAATACATAGCAACGAGCCTACAACCTCCCCCTAACAAGATCGATCACACGGAAACGGGGCTGCAGCTGTCTTTCAATATTTATGCTGCGATATCAGGTTTGGCACCGCTATCGCGCAGGTACAATTTTATCAAGCACAAAGGCGCTGCAGTAGCATATGCCCTGCCATGTATGCTGTAGCGTGCGTTGATCACAACGGTTTCCCTTCTCAGCCCTTAACGCTGGTATCATATATATCCCCGTGATCAAAATTGAGAGCTAAACCTATGCGGGCTTAGCACCTATTTAGCGTTTTTAGGAACTGGAGGTAAGGATAGAACCAGGGTTCGCCAAATCTACTATATCTTACTATCGATGTCATAGGTTCGATCATTAGCTAGATAATTAATAACTTGTACGGCTCGGGCCGCTCCGACTTCTCTCGGAATGTTATGATAAGCTATGATAGAGAGAGAAGGAAAGAAGGGAAAGGTGTAAATTCATACTTTAGTTTAGCAGCGCAGGATCATTCGAATTTCATTCCGAATCACGGTTCCCGCCCGACTGGTCTAACCAGGTCGGGCTGCTGAGCTAGATCACAAGTTCGGACTAGATCAACCATGAATGAGCTAAAAAATCTCGATATACTTACTACCTTGGGTATTTTAGTTCTAGCATACTGATAACTGTGTCTGTATAAGAAGTCTTGCATTTAGCTATGGGTCTTCACAGCCGTTGGCTTATCCTGACCCTCCAAGCGAAGAGTTTGGGTTCTGAATGCTAAAAAGTTGTAGAAATCTAAAGATTCAATATTTCTCTTGATTTTGAGAAGAACCGATCATTCGTTGTGGTTGATGCTATTTGGCATTAATAATATTGAGGGTAAAGTTTAAAGGCGGTGAACATGGCCGATGTGGTGCACGGACCCTGACTGTGTTATTCTGACAGGGGCTAACTAACTTGTTTCGGATATTGAACCGCCCCAATTGTGACCATGGAGACTCTTTCCCAGCATGACGTACGATACCCTCTTCGAAGCTGCCAAAGCCCAAGCAAAACGAGAGGGATCATCGTCTAGAGATCCGATAAATCGGCTCGTACCGGCGAATATATGCGAGCTGTACATTTTCTACATAACAGATGCCACATATTCCCTCGAATTATGAAGTAGTTGACTATATAGTCAATTTGCCGAATATAATCAAGGGCTCTACGGATTATTATACGAAGACCCGGTTCCATATCCGAAACAGGCTAGCCCCTGTCGGATTAGGCAAAAGTGGCGCTTGGAAGGGACAAAGAATGTGGGTGGGCCAGGAGCGAAACCTCTCGACGATTGCCTCAGTCATTCGCGCTTCTCACCGGCGTTCTGTCATCGGAATTGACCTTTTGGAGCACCAAGTGCGCCGCTAGCCTGAAAGGGCTTAGCAACCAGTTCAGAACTATCATAGAGCCTTCCGTCACACGTGGTGAGATGAAAGTCTCTGGCTTTTGAACAGTACTGTTTGACAACTCCATCATTTGCCCCAAACTCATATGCTTTCGTACCTGTTCCATATTATCAAGTGTTTTCAGGCTGTTGAACCGATTCTTGCTTAGATACCGCGCGTGGCCGCATTTGATGTTTAGCATTAGTATATGCATTTCATTTTGACGAAACTCACCTATGATAAAGAGGGAAAATATACGCTATCTATACTACGGCAAGTTTGGCCGCATGTAGGAGGAATTAAGCAATTTATCGATATGTATGTATGTACGTCGAGCCTTGTTCTGATCAAAGAATTCCACCGACTGCTAGTGGCTACTAGTATAGACTTACGTATCTGAAACCTACGATATGGCACATTTGCTTTTTTTTGGATGATAGTGTAGGCTTTTGGATCTATGATATGATAGATATAGCTTGAAGTAGCCAAATTGCCATCCAGTTGCCTAGCCTAACGAAGTCTTGCGCTGTACACATGGCTATAAGAGCACCTGCCATTTTCACCCAAGCCCTTGCTAAGCGAGGTGCTATGATATAAGCTATCGTGGGGACTAGAGACAACTCTCTAATATGATACGTTAATACGATGTTGTGTATGTATGCATGCGACCTTACGGCAAAGGTTGGCTCATTTCCACATACTTGCAGGTGATGAGAACTTTGAAGCCGGCACTGGCATTGTTAGCGTGCTACCCTCTTACATATTTCAAAACGTTGAAGCTATTACTTAACATATTGCCGTACCATAGCCAAAGGATTTCCTGATGTCACTGCTACTGAGAATTTGCCCTCAGAAATCGTCTACTGGCATGGTCAAGAATCTGTGGCTAGCTTTTCATTAGCGTGGGATTCTCGTTACTACGATAAACTGCAGCTCCGGAATGGATCATGCTCCATACACATCTGGAGATAGGTTTATTAAGCAATTTGTCTCACTGGTGCCTGATCTACCGAAGTATGGTAGTAATATATATCCATCACGCCAGAAGGATTCATTCCCGCATGAACCTACAAGTTTTGTTTAATGAAGGCACGCTATGACACATATGATGAGAATTATCGTCTAGTGCCACTCGCACAAGCCATCAAAGTCCGTGCCAGTATGCTTCCGCTTATTGCCCGTTTAATCTCTTTCCTAGTGATTCCCTCTTCGGTTTCAAGGGTCATAGAGGGGTTTTATCTTTCGGTGAATTCCCGATATATGCGCATTATTATAAGTCTTTATTCACTTATGGTGGTAGAGTGACCATGTGGGTATGAGGTGTTCTGACCCGACTCCATGGACCAAGAAGTTAGAACAGCGGGGTAGATAGGGAATGGAGCGTTTTAGAACTATGGTACAGTAATAATTCGTATTCATGTTAGTGGCAAACTCTAACTTTACCCGAAGCCGGAGATCTAGGTCTAACTCCCGAAGTCCCTTTAAATTTAAGTTTCATCTTAATGCCATAATTGATCCTTGCAGTTCACCGGTTGTGGGTTTCGAATCACCATAGAATAGTGCATACATAATGTTGTGCTTCTCTGATCTCCTGCTCGATTCAGTACCTACATAACCTAATATGTACGTTTAATATATAAAGTTATAAATAGTACAGATCGTGTCGATATAACTCGATTAATCAACTGTGTGCTTTTTGCTTTACCTAGTGATAGATAGAGCCTACTAGCGGTCTACATGTAGTTTAGTCCATATACATGTGGCTAAAACGAGGCAACTTATCATACATAAGGTATAACTAACTATCATGGAGAAAAAGAACCTTCTATCATAGTGCAGTAGATATATACTATCATACCTACTGTGTAGTTACAAGCATGTAGGGTAGAATAATGCGCCTGCCTCTCCAAACAAGAGAATATTTCCTCCATTCTTTTTTTTCCACCATTCATTCATTCATGTGGACAAGTTCGGCCCGGCCGCGGGACCCGAGCAGTACGTATGTATAGGAAAGTTTAACCCAAAGGAAGGAAGGAATATCATATGATATGATAGACGACTTCTTACTTATACCGTAGACGGAATGATGATGCGCCACACGAACGCACGCACGGTTTTTTCTTTAAGCACTATGCATGCAACTTGCGGAATCAGGCTAGGTGCAATTATGATAGTTTAGGTCATACATGATATGATGTAGTTGGTGGTATATCCCCGCATACTGTTCACCTACTAGGTACTCTAGCATACCAACTAGTACGTAGGTTCCCACTCCTAGCTGAATAAATTTTAATCCTCAAAGAAAAGAATTCATACAGGATTCTGCGGCGTAGATAGCTACATCACTCTAGCTAGAATTTGTTATGCAACTGTACATTCCCCGGGCGGCGGCGACGGCTGCACGGCCCGAATGGGTTTCTTTTCGTTTTATCATATCCTCAACTTTGCGCTTTATTTACAATATTGACTAATATTAATTAGCCGAATACCTTATCGGTGAGTCGTGCTCGATTAGGTATCATTACACTACATAGTATTAGCATGATACTATCCTAGTACCTTGGTTCTACATACTATCATATCTACATAGTATCTATCACGAGGAGTATTTCGAAGGAGATATGGTATGATAATACCTCATTAAAGGAAGGAAAATGGGGGCGAAAAGCTGCAGGGAGGAATGGGGGACGTGAGAAACGTCTATGTAGTCGAATTATTGCCATTACATAAATGAAATAACTAGTTACCTCTGTTAGAGAGATGATGAGGGAGAAGATTGTTGACTGAGAAATGCGTCAACCCACTACTAAGGTTAGTATTGTGGGTTGCACTTACTTTCTAATAGTATGAGTTAATGAGTGTTCATGTGTACATGTATATATTGTGCGAGAAATCAACCGTAACATTTTGGTAATTGCTATCTACTACCTAACGCCTGATATTAATACATCGTCCCACGTCCCATTATTATTCAGTACATAACATGAACTGGACAAAGTGGGATGCACCCGTTCCACTTGTCACATGGATTAGTATATACAAACACAAAAGGATACTGATGCTTACTAAGCATCAGGACATAAGTCAAGAAATGAATGGAATGTATGGGCAAGGTTCTATGTGGAGCCTCTAAGTTTCTCTCTTGACCAAGGCGACTGGTGGGATGAAGGTATGCCGGCCGCCCAGCCAGTAATATGCTGTCGCGAAGATGACCACCCCACCGTACATAACAACACTCCAATTCATAGTCGCCGGAGTGACAGGGGTGGTCAACGGGAAGAAGGAGAAGATGAAGGCCGGTAGTAGAAAACACAAAGCGCCGATGTTGACGGCCATGCCAAACCGGCCTAGTGACCATCGTCGGCGCGGGAGGGTTTCGCCGCGTAGACGTTTGATGAGGACGCAACTGATAGAGATAATGTAAGATGACATGAGAGACGTGATCGTCAGAGAGACAATCGCGTTCAATGCCACCGATGAACCAATGTTGATTAAAGAAAGAAGGATGGTCACAACAAGGGAGACAAGCACTGCGTTCAACGGAATATTCCATCCATGGGTGACCTAGTCGAATCAATTAATTGATGGCCTCGAACATATTGAAATTGACTATAGGCTTACATATCCGAAGAAAGATGAAAATGGCAGTCCCCGGTCGCGGGCAAAAGACCACAGCTGCCGAGATGCGGTGGCCACTTCAGTAATTGTACTGGCCGTAAGGGTGAGAACCAAAATGGCAGTCATAGCGTTTGTAGCAGCATAACTTCCAGTGGTGTTGAAGAAAATTTGGATGAAAGGGTACCCCGTCGGGCTTGCGAGAATGTTTGTAACATTGCCCAAAGTAAAGCAAATTGTGACCAGCATCACAAAGCCAAGAACCCCGTTGACAAGTACTGAGGTCATCATAGCCCTCGGTAGGGTTTCACCGGCATCCTTGATCTCTTCCGCTATAGATACAATCCCTTGTTAAGAGAGTCTCTGGGTTGCCGGGAAGACTAACTTACACATATGTACTGAACAATCGTACCCAATCATAGCCGTGATGGTTGTAGAAAGACCAACCATGGTCGCCGTGCCGGCACTATCCCAACCTCCAGCGTTGTTGAACTCGGTGAAAACGACGGACGCGTTGTTTCGAGGTGCCAAAACCCACAGTGGGATGATGATGACAAACAAGCCCACAACGTGCAGGATCAGGATCAAGGCTTCAACCAGCGGTAGCTTCTTAGCCAAAAAGGTGTTGAACAAGATCGAAAATAAAGTGATGGCAATGACCAACAATGTGCCATGCCAGCGTTGGAACACATAATTGGGATTGTTCAAAACGATTAGCCCCTGGATAATTGTACCGGCCAGAAAAGCGATAGATACAATGGCACATTGCCAGCCGGTTGCGCAAAGCCACCCTTAAAACGTCGATCCAAACCGATCAGTCAACCGCAATATGGAATTAAAGGGGTTCAAAGCGCTGACCCTACCTGTGATGTAACTCAGGAACCTCTGGGCGCTGGGGGGTGCAAACTCGGATACCCAGTGATACTGTCCCCCCGAAGTAGGGGCCCTGTCGACATCTCCGGTCAGGAATACGACTTTCGAAGATTGATTTGAAAACCGTACATTGAAGCCATCTCTGCCAAACTCGCAAATACAAGGAAGAATCCCACCGCCACCAAGACGAAACCCCATATCAAGCCTGCGGTACCTCCATCAGTCAACCCAGGCGTCAGCAGCCTGTTTCCGAGTTAGTTCTCCATATGGGCAGTAGCAGTAGTTTCATTAGATCTCTTGATGTGATCGGCAACATACGTCAGAATCACTTCCCACGTGGCAATCAGTGTGCAACCAAACCCGAGGATAGAAACAAAACGGAAGTTTCGCTACTAGACGGTCAACCAACATTGGACTGCCGAAAGTGAGAACTTGGTGATCTTTGCCTTACCCGTAACACTTGTTCTCTTCCCAGTGCGCTCATATCCCGCTGATCTGCCGCGGTTCCCATGTACTTCGCGGCCACATGTCCCTTGTGGACATATTCCACATCGTCGACATTACGGCTTTGCACCAGGCTGTCATCTTTGATGTTGTCTAGTGCGATGTTCGACGCCATTGGGGACGATGATTGTCACGAAGGCGTCGATGAGATCTTCAACAACAGGGTTGCCAGTGAGTCAAAGTGGCAATCATCCGAGAAGATTTCTGGAACAGAGGGGTGGAAACCTGGAAGAGCTGGGACATAAAAAGCAGCGGCAAAACTAATGCAAGTTGTAGTTGACTGTCTGGACCCTGGAGGCCATGTTAATGACCTCAGGCAGGCCATTCAGAAACATGCATTGACCCTATGGTTGCTTATACAGGTAGTCTATTATCTCCTGAATTCATGCTTGATAGTGACACATACGCAACGCTGAAGCTTAGAATCCTTGAGGTATCCTTCGTTCCAGACTAGTCGTGGCTACTAGATGGAAGTGCAGGACCCTAGAATTTATTGGCAAACTCGCGACCCTGATTCGTTCCGCCTGCCATAATTGTAGTAACTACCGGCGTGGGCTTTTTTTTTTCCCCCCCTGTTTACTGACTGTATCCGGTAAGGATAGCAGAGTACGGTGCGATTTAAATAAATACATGTGCCTTATCTGGAGGTACTATTTCTCATTCCCAGATTCGTACCCTTTCCCATATATATATATGATACTAGAGCTCTCGGATATGGATGGCGACGTTTCTCTTTCGAGGTAAAGAAGCAATAACAATGAAATGATTTCACTGGCATGTGCACACACACATACATACATACATAACTAAATAATCAGGGATATTTTAGCGATCAGACAGGCTCTTTAATCCCAGGCTCTGTAACCGCTGTGAGCTTTACATCCCACAATCACCTAAATATAATGTGGCTTGCCCTGAAGATATGTGCAATATTAAATAGATGGACAGATGTCGAAGGCCCTAACTATGATAATCACCGCCTAGTCGGACTATTTGACCTGGAATAATAACTAGTAGTTAATCAAGTACCATATTAATAATATCATACTGGATTCAGGGGGTGTCCGGGTCCCTAAGGGCACCAAAAACAAACATGCTTGGCGTGGTCACTGGTCACATGTACCGCATCGACTAACCCGATCCGATTAGAAAGGGAGCTTTGGCCAATAAAGCTGCGTTCCCTGCATGTAGTGTCATCGATCGATGATAAGCTCCCAATGCAAGGGTTCCCAAGCCGCAGTCTGGTCATCAAGTGATAATATACTATCTCAGTTAGACTCGGGGAATGTGGATGGTTTCCCCCCACGCACAAGGATTTTTCCGTCCCCGCCAACCAATCTTGTTTCTCGTCTTCAATTTCCCACCGGTCTTTTGGGATCACGCCATGATCGAGTTGGCTCTGACACTAAGTGATGATATGTCCCCTTACTTTAGTCACTGCCAGAGTGACTTTATCTGGTTGGTATCTTTGTGTTGTCTTTTCCCCTTCCCGATCATCTCCCTGCGATGATGGCCTGCAGATGTATGATTGGTTCAAGCTTCAGCAGGAATGTCAACCGCCACCTTCAGGAATCTTTAGCCACTTTAAAATTAAAGTGCATCCTGATCAAAGACTGAGCGTGATTGATGCAGGTAATCACAAAGAAGGATGACAGTGCACTCTTGGGCTTACACTTCTGGCCTTCGGTCTCGTCCTTAATAATGAAATACTATCACTCAGAGGACCAGTGATCAATCTGGGATATCGAAATAGGGGTGGGAAGGGTATAGCCTCAAGGCGAAGGTAAGGCTTGGTCGATCCTATCCATCAGCTAGCCGGGAAGATAAAATAGAGGTAGTGCGTCTAATATCAATTCGGATTGGCGCAACGCTCGATCTTCGATAACTGCACTTCACAATTAATCAATTATAACCATTCCATTCTTCTCCTCCTGGGTGCAAACTGATTCAATTATACCTGGATGGGCTTGTCTCTCTCTCTGCCTGGACGTTGCATACCATGTCCAGTCCTGTGGTGGCCCCAGGTCAATCACCCCCCTTCGAAGTAGTTGACGACTCCCACCACGGCGCTCTGGTCATCATTACTGGCGCCATTTGCCTATCAATATCGCTGGTATGTTTGCTCATTCGGCTATATGTGCGGCTGATGCTCAGCCCGCCATTTGCCCACGATGACTATGTCCTTCTGGGGGCGATAGTAAGCATACCCATCCGATCATAAATGAAGGAAATCGAGATCTGATAGGATGAACTTAGGCAGTCGCAGTTATTCAGTCCTCGATTGTTTTCTATGCTGCTTCCATCGGGTTTGGAACAGCAACCAGCCTTCTGAGCTCAGACGAAGTCTACCAGATTCAGAGAGTATGTGCCCCTCCAGCTGGGCCTTTTTACCTTCAAATACGAACCTTGTTCAACTCAAACAATATTCTGGTGCTAACTGTTCTTGTCTCTGAAGACACTGGTTGCCAGTGACGTTCTCTATCTGATGACTATTTATTTGGCTAAATGCTGTGTTGTGGCAATCTTCTTACGTTTAACGCCTCAGAGATCATATAGGATAGTGTCGTGGGTGACGCTGGGGATTTGCTCGTCATGGGTTGCTGCATCAATTCTGATCATTACAATTAATTGTGAACTCAATCAGCCTTGGGCCGACGTGGCAGCACAATGCTCCAATCTGGTAATAAGCTACCCGCATTATCTTTTTTATTTTGTGAGGTCTATTGGCTAATGAGAATGGCGTAGTTCGGTCGATGGGAGTTTATTACAATATTAAACGTTGCTACAGAGGCTTTCCTCTTCGCCCTCTCCTTAGTTATGGTGAATGGACTTCAATCAGCGATCGGACGTAAAGCTATCATCTTATCCGCGTTCGCTTCTCGACTTCCGTAAGTGCATTCTACCGCTGTGCTTTCAAACTCGCACCTGAGACAGATTCGCGTCCTCCCTGATGAGAATGTGTGGAACTGACATCATAACTCCCATTTCAGGCTGATCGCTTTCACCGTACTTCGTCTTTACTATCTTTACTTCTCTATAAACTCACTTAACCCCTCATTCGACGCTATAAATCCTTATATCTGGACACAAGTTGAACTGAACTACTCCCTAGTCAGCTGTACCATTTTCTGCCTTCGACCGTTTATGATGGCTGTGAGGACCAATTATGGCACAGCAGGGGACGCGAGTATAGCGGGCTCCAAAAGCAACTCCCGAGCTTTTCCTTACGCAACTGGGTCTACCGCGCGCTCACGCGCCACCGGGCAGAGTTACACGCTCCGCTCCATAGCGAGCGCGCTCAAGAAAGAGAAAGCCCCGTCATTAGCATCGGAGCGAAGCCAGCCAGGGGATGATCTTAAAGCAGTGACTAGACCTGGCGTAAAGACGATGATCAGCAGTAATGTTCCCCACAAGTCGCCATCGCGGCGATCGAGATACCTCCCTGGACAGCACGATGGCAGAAGCAGTGTAGGTAGCGACGGGAGCACGAAGATGATCATCCGGAAAGATGTCGAATACACCGTGCAGCACCACCATGTCCGAGAGGCCAATTCCGAGGATTCTGGAAAAAATTCGGTGACTGGCCAACCGGAAGGATCATCTTAACGTATGTATCTATATAATTATGTTAAGGGATGTACTAAAATAGAGGATGTGATGGCTAATTAGTGAAAATCTCAAGGTCATTGTGACTTAAAAACAAGTCTTTCAGGCACCTTTTTTTTCCCCTTTCTTTCCAACGGAAATAATGTATAACTGTAATCTTCGATTTCTGCTATCCGGAGTTTGTTTTCTTTTATTACCTAGTATGTACATATCCATTTCCATATCTATACGATACCAAATATACATACCCGCTACAAATGATCTTATGAAGGCCAGCAGTAAAGCTGGCCAAATATATGCCATATTGAACCTTCAATACTAATTATCAAACACAAGAAGACAACCCTCATGATTAGGTATAAGGAGACCACTGTTTAATCCCTCTTCCCTTAGTATCGTGGGCATTCACTGCACCAGGAAGTTATATACAATGTATAGCACAAGCGTCCTGCCTTTTTTTTGCTTTCTTTCTCTCTCAATTCGTTAAGTGCCTCCTAGGTTAAATATATACGCGCCTAGTAGATGGCTTACTTTGTGCTACGGGGCGAAGTTCCATGTCTCTCATATAGGTATGTTCTAACCCCCAATTCATCAGCAACCTCAATTACACACCTAGTACAGCACATACAAGTCAACATCATTCGAACCAGTCAAATCTGCCCTGATAATGCTGATCCTGCTCCTGCTCGCCGGTGATATGTTTATATTGAGTATCTATCTCAGCACTACACGATGAATATCATACATAACATAAGTAGTTATTGTTACCCACCTAAGGCTTTTAGGGCTCGGAGAGATGATCAGACACCTACTAACCGGGTCCCAACTCTTTCTTCTCTCGCTTTTCCTCTTCAACGTTCGGAGGTAATAATCTATAGAAGCAGAGGAGACAATACAGTAGAATAATTGTACGATACTATCGCCCTATAGTTAGAGTATGCCATCACTATCTGGGATCATATATATGATGTAGTCGTTTGAAGGAAGGAAAAATATATGCACGGACGCAATAAGCAACCACTGATTTCAAGTACATGGAAGGAAAAAAAATATGTAGATCGGTCGGCTCTCTGCTCTCAGAGTAATGGCTGCATAAAAAACAAAGCACCTTTGAACTAAACTATATCATAGTCAACCTTGACCTAAATACGTCAACTCGTTATCGGAACTCCACTAGGAATGAGCGGATCAATATTGGCTTATCGGTCTTGTAAATTCCCGGATGTTCACTTAGGTCTCGCCAGGGGGATAAAAGAGGAATTACTGAGAAGACTGGACGGGATCCTTGACCTCATGACAGAAGCCCTGTCTGAAATCTCCTTACAGAAACGTGGAAGAAGGCCTGAAATTGAATTTTCATTATACATCTCTAACTTGCGCATGTCAGATGGCGTGTGACGAAAATCACTCCTGGACCTCCTCAACCTCACCGGCCACCGCATTTCGTTTGGCGGTGATACGCTCCTGCCGGCGTTCACGGGCGGCCTTGGTCTTCGCACGCTTGGCATCCATCTCCTCCTTGAGAATACGCTCACGCTGCTTCTCAGCCTTGGCCTTATGAATCTGTTCATCGGTGATAGTTAGTGACACCGTTTCAAATTGGTAAATGCACAAAAACCACTGAGATTAGATCTAAGATTGCCTGCCACTTGAGATCAAATATGGGAGGGTTTTGTGGCTAGAAAACTTACATGTTCAACAAGGGCCCGTTTGTGCTTGAAGGTATTACCTTTACTGAGGTGGTAGAGGTTGTGGTAAAGGTGCTTGTCAATCTTCCCCGAGGCACGATACTTTACGAGAAGACGGCGAAGGACACGCTG
Source organism: Pseudotulostoma volvatum (assembly GCA_019804575.2). Classification (NCBI taxonomy): domain Eukaryota; kingdom Fungi; phylum Ascomycota; class Eurotiomycetes; order Eurotiales; family Elaphomycetaceae; genus Pseudotulostoma; species Pseudotulostoma volvatum. The sequence goes on along the minus strand of JAHQZX020002511.1, from coordinate 10,620 downwards.
GCGGCGCATCCAGAGCACCTCGCTGAGATAAAGTCATCAGCGGTAAGTGACAGAGGGGATAGAAAATGGGGAGGATGATCGTCACAGCCACCGTACATACCTAGGCATTCTAGAGTCCTTAGTACCCTTCCTCTTACCTAGACCCCGATGTCTGCCAATCCGGCGAGCAGTAGCGAGCTCACGGGCCCTGGCGCGAGAGTGCATAGTAACGGGCTTCCGGATTATGAGTCCATCACTGATGAGTTTGCGGATGGTCTGGCGAGAGTTTGCGTTGGAGATTTCATTTTGTTCACTCGGGTCGATCCAGACTTTTCGTTTTCCGCAGCCGATCACTGCGGCTGCGAGGCGCTTCTGGGTACGAAGGTTGACCCTGTGTTAGAAATGTAATATTGTCAGTCCGGCGGTTTGTGGAATTTCTATTGGCTTGAGGGAAGGCGCATATTCAGAGACCAGACGCTTCAAAGATATATATTTCTAAATGATATAGATCGTATGACTAGGAATCAGAGGATAACTCACATCTCGAAGGCGGCGTGTCGACGGTCGTAGCGAATGTGTTCGTCTCTTTCATCAACAGGATGCCAATTACAAACTTTGTAAGGTTGGAATTTGATGATGATTAGCTAAGCGATGGCAACCAAGCGAGGAAATCCACCCTAGGGTTGCAGCCCTGGTTCTTCGTGCCTCAGGCGGCAAAACGAGGATCATTCAGAAGAAATTACCAGTCGTAATTTACCACTTAATTAGGATTAGTGCGGAGTACCACACTAGTAACAAATGATAATCACTATTAGGTACTTATCTTTCCTCGTCTTCCTCTTCAGACAGACACTAGTACAAAGCGGTTATATGGTGGCAGGGCAGAACTTCAAAGCTACAGGGTAAAAATGACCATTTTGAACTCTACTGCAACACTGCAACGCCAAAATATTTTAGAAACGTGCGTGCGAATCGATAGATCATTGCTTGTATAGTAACTTAGCATAGAGGTATTAAAGAAATCTCCAAAGAGGAAGCTGCAGAAGGCAGGCATATTTTTCAGGCATGTACTTTAGCGGAAACTCTGCCTATTTAGTGATACACTAAACCGTTTATGATAATGGCTAAACTGCAATAAGCTAAGCCCGCAGTAATGGAATATATACAAATCAGTCCAATCGTAGCGAATCATCACCTGGGAAGATATAGTAAGATGTCAGTTTTTTCCAATCCCCCGACCCATAAGTGGCTCCTTGCCTATACAACTCCATTTTTTTCAGGCAATTATTGTACCACACGCAAGGATAGTTTTGTTTGCGATCTCTAAGCCCCTCAATCTTGTAGTTACAATTCTCCCGAGCATGCCACTTGGGCTGACACCAAAAATACTCAATATAGTTCAGCTCGTAATGGAATTTCGGATAATAAAGAACTACATGAGAGCTTCTCTCGATTATTTCTTCGATCTCCGGCTTCTGTGAAACAAAACCTAGCTGCTGTGAAAGAAGTGGGCGAGTATAGCTGTCTATAGTGATATCTAAGAGTCGGTATAAAAGTGGGAAGAAAACTAACTCCCTGAAGTACATTCTGGGGTATCGAATTACAGTCCCTTCTCGGTGTCTTGTCTTGCACGGTGCGCAAGTCCGCTTGGTACACATTTGCAACGCTCCTTTCGACGATGGCAGCTGTTGTAAATGCGCCTCGGGGTGTAGGTACTACTATGAATCTTCTCTTTGCAAAATTCACACCTTGACCCACGGATATAATCGTTGCATCTGAGCAGGTTTTGGCAACGTTCTTTGCCACGTCTTTCTTTACACACTCGAGAACCATGCCGTTGCGTGGCCACAGCTTGCGCTCTTCTGATACTTTTTGAACTCTTTTGGGAACACGTGAAATCCCTCCTGTAGAAGGGCTTGCTGTATGGAAAAACATTTATTGAACAATGACAGTATTGCTGTTGTATGAGCAACAACAACACATGATTGATTATTCTTATAACTTATATTTAAAATCAAGAGAAATGCCGAACCTTTGAGTTTCTACAGCTTTTCAGTATTGAAGACCCATGTTTTTTGCCTGGAATCCTAGGCTTCTTGCGCAGATACATAGCTAAGCATGTTGGAATCCGTTGAATGTAGAGGTACTAAGTGGCAATCCACTAAACCTGCTAGCCGAGGATTTTCGGGATAGCCGAAGCACGGATAACAATTTCCTTATTCGGTAATTCCCTATTCTGGAATTCTCATTTATTCTTGGCGGCATTCCTTGCCACTATTCTCAGCTCATATCCTCACTCAGTTCATCATCGTTGAGATCTCGATGCTACCGTCATATTTCTTCATTATATTGTATGATAATCATGTTTTTGATTTTAGGCTGCTGTTTTTTTAGTATAAATAGCGTGTAGTTTCCTAGCTAGCATACAGAAAATCAAGGGACTTCGAAACTCAGAAAAGTTCTCAGTTATGAGCCCGACCTGCCTCAGTATCAAATAGAGATTCAGCTTATAGCACTCTGCTCCTTACTGCTCCTCTGCTTACTAGCTTGTATCTCATTGAGATCCTCTGAAGCCAACACCTTATATCTTTTCTGAAGTCACTGAAGCACTTTCTCAAATCCTTCATCTGCATTATATCCTATCCTAGCTTGTTCTTCGTTTACCTCCAAACGCTATATCTGTTATACCAGCTGTAATGGCTTCGAATATGACTGCAAAATCGACCACCATTGTCATCCTGAGCACCCAGGAAGATTGGTTGGAATGGTATTCGCGAATCAGAACTGCTGCAATTGGATTAGATGTGTGGAAAGATATGGACCCCGAGAAACCCGAATCCCTTCTGGTTAAACCTGCTGAGCCCGAAATTAGAGATGTTAACCCTGCTGCAGTCACTATGGCTACCCTGACTGGCCCCGAGCTTGATATTTTCAAGGAAATGAACCGGCAATATCAACTGAAAATGACACTCTATCAAGGAAGGATGAAATCCCTTGGAACCCTGCGTATAAGGATTGATGAGACCATTGCTAGGAATCACTATCACCTTATTCGGGAATGCACCACTATCCGCGCAGTCCTTATTAAGCTCAAATGCCGTTTTGCCCCTACCCAAGAACGGAGAGAAGGCTACCTTCTGAACTGGTACCGAGCTCTTCACAGGATACCTAGGAGCAACAATGAGATCGATACTTGGCTGCAACGATGGGAGAGCACATATACTGAATGTAAAGAGATCAGCTTAGCTGAGGTCCAGCAAGCAAGGAGCCCGTGACTTTCTAAACGCAGTATCCTCCCTTTCATCTACCTTCTTAGTAGACCACTGGTTAATCCAAATTCGACAGGGAGAGAGCATCCGAGATGTTCTAGATCTGATTAATGGTTTTAGAGAATTCCTAAACGACAAGAGACCAACCAGCGGAAACAAGAGAGAAGCAGCATTCCCTAGCTTCAAAGGGGATGGTGAGACAACACCGAATTCGACAAATTCGAATTCAAACAGCCAGGGCCGGAAAAAATATGGCAACAACACTAAGCCAAGACGGCGATGCCCATGCAACCTCCACGATACCCTAGGCCAATGCGATTATTTATTCGAATGGCAGAGAAAGGATGGCTGGAAGCCTGATCTGGACCTAGAGAAGAAGGTCAAGGAAGCAGTTGAAAAAAGCGCTGATCTGAGGTTTGCTGTAGAGAAGATTCGGCAACGACACAACTCAAAGGATTTCAAAGCGTCTAGAAAGCAGGATTCTGAGCACGAATCTAAGCAGCGGCAGGATGCCACGTTCTCAACTAGTGAAGCAGCAGTATTCAGTGGATGACGCTTATCCTACCTCTTCTTCGCCCTATCCTCTTCGGAATAGCTTTCTCCTCGACTCAGGTGCCACCGTTCATATTTGCAACGATCGTAAACGATTCCTAGAAATCGAACCTTCGGCAACACCATTTGTACGCGCTGGAAACTCACACATACCGGTGTTAGGCAGTGGCAGGGTAGAAATCTATCCTCAGTCAGCAAACGGGTCTGGGAGAAACAAGATCACCTTGCAAGATGTTCTCTACATCCCGAGTTTTCATACAAACACTGTTTCCCTTATGCGAGCGATGCGAGGTAATATTCAGTGGGATACGCAACGTGATGTTCTTCTCAAGAACGGTGAACCTTTCTGCAAAATTTGATATCGCTTTAATCAGTTTGTGCTGGAGTGTAATAAAATCCGGGAGAATCGGAATGCAAGCACTACTGATGCGGAACCAGATGAGGACTCTGATGAACTTGAAGCTTATGCCGCCACCAAGAAGAAATCTGCTACACCCAAGCAAGAAGCAGCTTCCCCAGAGGTATGGCATAGGAGACTTGGTCACGCTGGAATAAAAACGGTAGAGCACTTATCTGACAATATCGACGGGGTAAAACCCCTATATGCCCACCATGAGCAGCAAGATGGATTGAAACGACCCTGCGAGATATGTGCGAGCAACACCGCCAATCTCCAGATTCCTCGAAGACCACGCCCTCGAGCCGAGAAATCATTCGAAAGAGTGCATTTTGATCTCATCCAGATGTCTACGGCTTATAACGGCGATAAATGGGAGATTCACTTCCTTGATGACTTCACGAGGATGCACTTTGCCTATACCGTTCCCAATAAGTCAGACCTTGTTCCTTGTATCAAAAGCTTCAAACAATTTATTAAACGCCAATACGGGTGCGGTGTCGGTGAAGGTATTCAAATCCGATGACGAGCAAACCCTTGGAAAGGAACTTGATGAGCTAGTTGAAGACAATGGCATGCTCCACGAAAAATCAGCTCCCTATAATCACGATCAGAACGGTGATATTGAGCGAGCTGGGGGGGTGATCATACTAAGATCTAGAGCTTTGCGAATTGACGGTCAAATTCCCGGAGATATGTGGCCTGAAACAGTCAAAACGGCAGTTTATATCCTGAACAGATCGCCTACTAAGCAACTGGATTGGAAATCGCCATTGCAAGCACCAAACGGCGAAGCTCTCGAACGTTCAACACCAAAGCCGAACCTCGCGCATCTCAGGGCTTATGGGTGCAGGTCGTACATTCGAATCCCCAAAATCCCACGCCTGAGAAAGATGGCTTCTAGGGTTTTTATATCGGTTACCTCGTTGGGTATAATTCTTCCAATATCTTCAGGATCTGGAACACAGAGAAAACGTGTTATCGTAGCTCGAGATGCCGAATTTGACGAAACTTTGCGATATAACCCTGAGGACCCGTTTCTTCAAAATCTTCAGGTTCGCTCACCTAAATACGTCCGAATCCTCAAATCTTCATCTGAAATAGATGATATTCTCGATGAAATCCAGCAGGCAATGCAGGATATACAGGATCTAGTTGATAGCAACAATACTGAAATCCTAGATTCAACTACTGGGTCAGGAAGCGAGAACGCAAATGAGAAATCAGCTGAGCAAGCACCTGCTCAAGAACCTCACCTTCCTACCCCTGATCCTACTCCTGAACCTGTCCAGTGCTTCCCATCCGTAGTCAGCAAATCAAGCCCCACGAGCTAGTGAGATCACTGCTCACTTGGATGAATCAAATATTATTTCCGGAAAGAGAAGAAGGCAGCCTTCTTCCCGCAGTCGGGATTCTTATTTAGCAGATCCATATGCTGCTTGTTATGAGGCATTAACATCTGCTTTCACACCACCAACACAAATGCCTAGAATTCACCGAGATCAGTTACCTCCTCACCCAAGAACTGGAAAGAGCTTCAAAAGCATCCCTTCTGCAAACGTAAGATTGAGGGTAAGGTAATGATGCTTCTACTGAAAGCTCTATATGGCCTACGCCAGTCCCCTAGGCTATGGCAAGATGAGCTTGCAAGTGGATTGAAAGACCTGAATCTCACGCAGATTTCTGAAGATCTATGCCTTTTTACGAATGACTATCTTCTCATCCTCTGTTACGTGGACGACATTATCCTGATTTGCAAGCCAGAACACCTACCGCAATTAAATGAGTTCAAAGCGAAGCTGGCAGCTCAGTACAAATACCGTGACCAAGGGGAACTGACCTGGTTCCTAGGAGTTCGAATTCTCAGAGATCGCCCAAATAGGAAGATATGGCTCTGCCAAGATACTTATATCGACAAGGTCACGAAGAAATATCACCTCGAGCACCTACTTCCTACTAAGACTCCTATGCAGTTTGAAAATTTGACCAAATTTGATGGTAAGGCAACCGCGCATCAAATACACCATTCCCAGCAGAAAGTCGGTTCTCTCCTATATGCTACTATCATTACCAGGCCAGATGTAGCAAGAACTGCAAACAAACTTTCTGAATTACTTCTTAATCCTTCCCCCGAACATATTCACACAGTCAACCGTGCGGTAGCCTATCTCTTTGCCACAAGGCCTCTCGCGTTGGAATATTCAGCAAAACCGATTCCGAATCATTTGTTTGCGCAAGCGATGCCGCGCACGCAGATAACGAAGATAGGAAGAGCACTGAGGGCTATTTAGTGAAGCTATTCGGAGGTGCAGTGGATTGGAGAGCTAGCAAGCAAAAAAAAGTCACCACCTCGACTACTAAAGCAGAATTGCTTGCTCTATCTCATACTGCAAAGGAATTATACTAGTGGCAGCGTCTATTCGCGGAAATCGGCTTCAAGCTTGATGATAAAGCGTTAATTCTATGTGATAACGCCCAAACTATTGGTCTCCTAACAAAGGATAAGCCTATTCTCAACACCAAGCTTAAACACGTCGATATTCATCATCACTGGCTTAGACAGGGAGTTCAACGCCAAAATATCGATATCCGCTGGATCCCGACCAATGATATGCCGGCTGATGAGTTTACTAAATTCCTTCCTAGGCGAAAACATGAGCAATTCATTAAGATGCTAGGACTCGTCAATATCAAGGAGAAAATTCTATAATGAGGCAACGAATGCTGAGGGGGTGTGTTGAATATAGAGGTAGTGGTAATCCACTAAACCTGCTAGCCGAGGATTTTCGGGATAGCCGAAGCGCGGATAACAATTTCCTTATTCGTGAGAAATTTTCTGAGGTTCGAAGTCTCTTGATTTTCTATATGCTAGCTAGGAAACTACACGCTATTTATGCTAAGAAAAACAGCAGCCTAAAATCAAAACATGATTATCATACTCAATATAATGAAGAAATGTGACGGTAGCATCGAGATCTCAACGATGATGAACTGAGTGAGGATATGAGCTGAAAATAGTGGCAAGGAATGCTGCCAAGAATAAATGAGAATACCAGAATAGGGAATTACCAAATAAGGAAATTGTTATCCGCGCTTTGGCTATCCCGAAAATCCTCGGCTAGCAGGTTTAGTGGATTGCCACCACCTCTACATTCAACAGTAATTGCCTATTCCGCAATTCTCATTCATTCTTGGCAGCATTCCTTGCCACTATTTTCAGCTCATATCCTCACTCAGTTCATCATCGTTGAGATCCCAATGCTACTGTTACATTTCTTCATTATATTACTAATATGATAATAATCATGTTTTGATTTTAGACTGCCGTTTTTTTTAGCATAAATAGCGTGTGGTTTCCTAGTTAGCATACAGAAAATCAAGAGACTTCGAACCTCAGAAAAGTTCTCAGAATCAAAACATTCAATGAGGTATGCCCAGAAGTTATCATAGAGAATAAACCTAAAACATTGCAAATTTGAAAAATACGTTGCGTTGAATGATAAAAGCACCGGGAAGGGCTGGGGTTTAATTTTCCGGCTCACCTCACGTCCCAGCTCGGCGAGCGTCCAAACATAGTGTTGTCACACCCATACTCGCAAACCCAAAGCTGTTGAGGCATGTAATTTCCAACTACTCCCGCCAATCATTTAAGAACATAAGTTACGTGGTTTGAGCCTAACCGTGGCGTGGAATTCCTGAATGGAGATATGAAGACATCCGGGCTCGCCGGACTCCAAATACCTATGGATCTCGACTACCTTTTTGAATTGCCCATTTCCGAAATCCCTCTATTGAGTCATTTAATAACAATGGCCCACCCAACGATCCATTACTTTAGGTTCTAGCCCCTTTTCACGAGCTAGGGTGCCTGCGCAAGAAATGCATAGTTTCCTCCATTCCTGTCGGCGGCTCCGTTCCCTTGGTTTCATGGCAAGCGGTTATGAGTTCCTAACATATTCGGACCACAGGTCTCCAGCCGATTGACCTGGCCGTTTTCTTTTCCTTTTGAGATACCTTTTGCGAATGTGGGTTGATTGCCAGGGGCCGCTAACTTGCTCGGAGAAGCACGGAGCCTCGGAGGCTCAATGAACTAGCTATAGATGAATTCTCCTCTTATTTGAGCCGAACGTGCGGCTCGACCTGCACATCGCGTTAAATCTGCATACAGGCTTAATGGGACCTTCCAGCTTCCAACTCGTCTAATATCCGGATTACTCGCCCCTATTCCCATAGAATCGGCGGGTACAATAATTAGCATAGTGTTTTGGGTCTGACTTGACAAACTCCTGGGAGACTTTTGGTTTCTTTTTCTAAGACAGTTCCGGGTGGTATGGGCCAGGCCCTCCCAGATTGGATTCCTAGGATACTCAGATGATGACCCAAGGGCAAATTCTGCGCTAGATATCTATTACAGAAATGGATGGTTGCAAGTAGAGATCCTCGAGGGGAGAACAATATACATCTTTCCAACGGGGGTACATAGGGGGTGCTGACTTCTACCACCTTTGCTCTTTAGTACTCCGGACTAACGTTTTCTTAGATATTATGAAAGACACTATTACGTGCCAATGCCTCAAAGTTTCCCAAACTTCAATATCCGCACATCCAAGATTCATGTTTCGCCATTGTTCGCCAATTCTCCCATGCTGCTTTCATTTCTCTGCAGTGAGGGCTCGGTGTGAGTGCTGTCGAACCTCCCGTAGAGGCACAAATTCGAGACGAGTTTTATCGTGCTACCTACAAGATTCGTAAGAACAAAGTGTCTTTGACATCAGAATGGTCTGGATGTTTATGGAACAGAAGCATTGGCTTCCGTCTCGAGCCCATGAAATGGGCAATCGAGCTCGTGAGGAATGGCGACAAGTTGAAAGATCGCATTTTAAGGTTTAAGCCGGGAAGTATATATCATGACGCGATCGTTTCGGGTGGTACCCAGGAATAACACATACTGTTAGATTTTCGTCAGCCTAAGCCCCGGGAAATCAGGGTGAGTTTTTGACTCATTAAACGTCGTATGAGTTCTAATTGAATAGATGATGTGCCGTTCCTTGACTATTTTGTCTTTGCAAATAATTATTCCAGCTACAAAATCTATGGTTCTCTGTTGAATCTTCTATGTGGAAAAGTCCCCCTTATGGAGTACGAAGCCTACCCATTTTGGTGTCTATGATCGTCTAGCCCTTGTGGGGCTATGACGGGGACAAATGCCAACAATCTGTTGTTGGAAGCGGCATTCGCGAGGCGAAACCAGGCGTAGCCGGTGTTTTATTCTTCTTTTTTATATTCCTAGTTCGTTTTGCATTAATAACATGAAACCTGATATATAGGATATCTGCTGGTACAAATTTGTCTGGTTCCTTTTTGATGACTCTTTTCGACTCCTTAATCACATGATTCCGGGCCTAAAATCGAATAGACTTTGCAGTACATGGGATGGAGCGGGGGATCCTTCGTAATGCGAGGGAAGCTACATAGTAGATACGCTGCGACTACTAAAAGCGACATAGCAGGGTTTCATCCTCCCTCCGAGCTGCATAGGAGCAACCACCATATCGACTCGATCCATCCAGTCTTCTTTTGAACTTTCATCCGGATAAGTAAATACCAAAACGGTATGATCACTGGATTTCAAAAGGGTCCTGCTATGATACATACTAATGTATAAGCTCCTGGGATTGCTCAACGAAAAGTTCCATTATGAGAACCAAGTTTTCTAGTTAAGAAAGATGAGCGAGCCTGTTTCAATTCCGGTATGTACTACGATGGTATATAAGGGTGCAGCATTCTCATATATTACATAACACATCTCATTTATAATTACTACCCTCGTTTTTGATGCCCGGACGAATCTCGAAACAATAATATCTATATGATATGAGAACACTAGAAATGGCACCGGTGGATTTTCAGTGGAGGCGACTCTGGTACAAATATCGAAATATAAACTAAGAAACATTATTGTGCTGAATGTGGCATATGCACATGTACTTACTGTATATATATATATATATAGTTATATAGACATTTCTCTTGGTTTTAGCCGCCCCGTTTGGGCCATAACCATAAATGGGATGGGTGCGCCATCTTGAGTGGCTTAGGACCACGGCATTACGTACCTTAGGTTGAGGCTACTATCCTAGTATCCTAGTATAGTCTAGTGGGAGGGGCTAAAGGAGCAACGTAACGTCTGGTTTAAATTTAGTCCCGATGCCGTCGAAAACTTTTTCAGTGTCACTAATCGTCGGTCCGCCTTCTACGGCGCTATCGCTTGTAGTCGGCGGAAAATCAAACAACACATCTTTAACCTCCTTCATTGTACTTCTAATAATCCAAAAAAAATTATTGAAAATGGAGCCTGAATATTATGGGCCCCATCTCACCAAATAAGACTACAACCGTGCCTTTAATAACGCGCTTTTGTGG
>JAHQZX020002500.1:0-44066 GCA_019804575.2 Pseudotulostoma volvatum | reverse complement strand
GCAGGAAGATAATTGGTGTGGCAGGAAGACAATTGGTGTGGCAGGAATATAATTGGTGTGGCTATACCACTACCCTATTTAAATATTGGTTAAATGGCAAACGGACATTTTATTATCCGGATAACCACTAGTGTGGTTGCAAGCAGTGACCCAACTTTTCATCCTCCGAAAACACAGCCTTTTAGAATGCAATTTGGACCACCACGTCCAGTTCGGAAGTTAGATATGCGTAACCCCCGAATATTATTGTTATTCATACAGCTTAATTTACATGTATGGTAACTCAGTCCCTTGTTAATGAGGTCATCACTTTCGGAACTACCTCACTCTTCACTAGCTCCCGGACCTAGAACAGACCGGGCATCTTGAAAGCTTGCTCATCACGCAATTTATCAACCGCAGTTTACTACTTCTTCATGAACTTCCGGCTTTCCGTTTATAGAAGGTGACCTATTCAAATGAATAGAGGTCCGTTCCAACACACGCTGAGCTGGAGACCAAAAGATTAAGGTTGTAGCTGGCGGGAGTTACCGTCTGATGACGAAGAGGGGAACATGAAGGAGCATAAAAAGCCAATTGCAGCCGAATTAAAAACGCATCGAACGGCTAGGCGAGAAAAGCTGCTCAGAGGCCTCGATACTTATCTTGGACCATGGTTAAACCATTCATCGTAGTCGCGAACCCAAATTGGTTTGATAGCTCCTTCGTATTCTTGGAACTATTGTCGAATCGCTTGCGCATCGTGGACATAAAACGTTGTCTCGAGCGGGTCCGTCTTGATAAAAAGGTTCAGGAACCACTTCATAAAATAACATAACCACGATTGACTGACGGGAATTGCATTAGAATCGATACTTTTACATATGATATTCGCTGCATCTTCAATTGTTGTCGAGCTTGTAGGTGCTAGACCGTTTGTATAAGGATACAATGGCCGATTCGGCCTCGTCGGAGAGAAGCCGATTTCGATCTCCTTGGTGTGGCTTCGACATCGGCGAGACAGGTCGTGAACGCCTTCTTCCTGTGCCCTTCGATAGATCTTAACATCGCGGCTTAGCATGCGGTGGTCAACATTTCTCACGCAAGCTTGCACTCGTATTGTTCGGAAATCCACGAGGAACCACGAAGCAAAGATACCCTCGGGCAACAGGAGCGACCCTCTACCGGTTTGAGGCGGAAAGCCCCGTCATTCTTGGGTGATCAGCCTAATACTAAAGATGAAAAAAAAGGGAGTAATTGTGTTATATATGTACGAATGTTATCTGTTCCTAAAGGGTTAGAGCTTTCCCTCTTGCGTGTGACGAATCTTCCGGGAGCGCGTGCTCATCGCAAACTAAACTTCCTAGTTAGATAGACTTTGTTAGCGCAGCATTAGTGGAAGTGGATTTTGCTGTTGAAAATCCTCGGCATGTTCACTTACATAACCGGTTGGAGCGAGCCATCATATTGCATGAACGAGTTTGATCATATCGCCGGTCGCCCACTAGACGCCCCCCTCTAGTGGGTGCAAGCAGATTAACCCAACAATCTTTCAGATTTTCAGATTGCAATTCATACTTATCTCAGCAAGCTTAGGCGGGGAGACGAATCTTTGCCGGACCACACGCTAAGACTGCGTTGTTACGCCACTACCCTGTTAGCATCATGTCATGTCATCGTAATAATATAAAAAATTCTATTACTATTATTATATGAGAGTATGCAAGGGACAACCAGGGGAGAGGAGAAGTTTCCTCATCCCTTGTTTCAGCTGACCCGTCTCGGGTACGGTTCCCGTTCCGCACCGCTGAACAGTGACATGATGCTACTTTATGATAGGGTGGGTAGGATGTAGTAATACTACTACTATAATCCTAATCATCTCGATATCATATGATCATATGATATGTGATATGATGAATCCATCAGTACAGTATGATATGGATCTACCCATTATATAGATTATATAGGTAGGTACTATAATATGGACTGGACGGTCACATAAGTTAATGACTAACTGATTCCTGGTTAAATAAGTCAAGTTAGTAACTCTCTCTAACGCGTTGATCACGATAGTTATCCGACCAAGCGTTCCTCCATCAATTCAAACATCTTCCCCCCAATCATAGAACATAACCAACACAAGGAGGACCGCCATTCTTCTCTGGTTTTTTGCTGGGTATTGTAACTGACCTCTCCCTCCCCCTTACCTCATTTCGCGTCCACTCATCCGTTTTCCCTGCGGGAGACCGATTGGTGCAACCGATCGCTCACGAACGACCCCCCGTTACCTTGCGTACGTCAATTCTATTCGGTATCCCATGATTGCAAGGTTCGATGACAGTCAGACGAGCCGGGAAAGTGCATCTCGCCAACCCCGGAACCCAATAATTCATTCTGAAGTAGCTAACAGGGCGAAATCGACATCATGGATGGTCGGGGTCCAGGCTGCGCCCCAGCCCCTCACTTAACTTCAGATCCTTCCGCCCTCCAGCCCCGACATCTGGTGTACAAGAACCACCCTTCCGGTCGGCCTTGCCATATTCTTTCGAATGTCGATGACGGGCTGACGGTAACCATGTATTCAGAGCAATGGAGCAAGACGCAGCCAATCACCATTTCCGGTGTTCAACAAAAAATCACAAGGACCAACCCACCACAGATCAACACCGGTATGGATGGATACTCGTTCACTCGTGGAAGTCAATGCTGACGAGCGACAGACCTAGCCCGGTCCCAAGCTGCTGCAATGGCAAAGCGACCTGAGACCCCTTCTCGTCCAGACTCAAAAATGCAGCGTACGTGAGTCCGCGCATCTCAATGGCATGAGTGACTAATTGGAGACATCATATAGGCCATGCAGACGCTTGGGCATCGTCCCTGGTCAACCCAACCTCGTCTCTTCTTCAAGACCTAATCAAGGAGCAGCGCGCGACTCGAGGCTCCCGGAAGATTGCGCTCGAGGCTGCAGGCGATGGCACCTCTACCCCGCCGCCCACGTCACGGTCGCATGAGGAGACATCGTCGGAGAAGCAGAGAAAACTCAGCAATGCCCTGCCAACGGGTCTGAAGCGGCCGCAAGAGATGGGTATCAGAGAGATGGATCAGGTGAGTCCTTTTTTAAAAAGGTGTATTGAAATCCCATCTGTTCTAATGTGTCGCAGTATGTCTCCAAGATGAACAAATTAAATTTCGATCTTAAGCTAGAAATCTTCCATCGGGCGCAGCAGATGGCGGCTATGGAGAAAAAATTGGAGCGGATGCAGGACGTCGAGCAAGAACTGGAGAGGATGCATAACATTGAGGATGAACTGGAAGAGCTGCGCGAAGTGGAGGAGAATAATGAGCGCCTGCGTGGAGCGAATGAGCAACTACGTCAGGAGCTCGATAAACGTGACCAGGCAATTAGCGAAGCGGTGGAGTTGATCTGTCAACTTGAAGCAAAGATTGATACGCTTCGTGCAAGTCGGTCGGACTCGAGAACTTCCACTCCCCGCCTACCATCAAGGAATGGCCCAGAAGGCGATGAAACAGGAGCGGCGGAGATCTCGACGCCCAAGGCCCAAATCATCGTGGATATTCCGGATCGAACTTCGTCGAAACGAGGTACAGCTGGCCCGCCCCGTCGCCCACCGCAGGCCCCATCCTTTCTCCGAGAGGAGAACCGAAGCACAGCAACGCTGCGAAGCTTGTATGCGGCGGATGAGAATCTGTCTTTCCGATCTCTTGGAATGCAGTCGACTGCCGAGCCGGGGTCGCCCCGCCTTAGCGTTCTCAGCGAATGCAGTTATCTGAGCCCCTACGACCCTCCCCCGGAATTTGACGGTGCGGATCAGCTAAACATGAGCTCAAAGTCGGTCGTTGAAGAACCCGGTGATGGCATGACCGAGAGCAAGCTAGCTCATATCGCCCGTTGGATTCAACCCCAGGAAGAGACTGTTCGCTCCACAGTACCCAAGAGTAGACGCCGAGCCTTTTCAGATGTCTCTAGGGGAGGACGGGTCGCCGAATCAGGTTTTGATGGCGTCCTTCGAAACAAGGGACCTCATTCCGCGAAACCCCATCCCCTCGAGGCGGTCCGTTCTCACCATTCGATCTTTGGTGGGAAATTACCACCTACTCCGGATACCATGAGTACGTCACGTCCGGGGGCAGGTAATTCCTCGGACCCAAGCATCATCACGGACAAGCTTCGGTCGAATGGCCCTTCGCTAGACAGCCCGTTCACGGAACGACGAAAGCTGGGAGATCGCCCTCGTTCGGCAGGCGACATTTCCGCACGGCCGAGTACCGCCATTAGCAGCATTTCCGGCAGCTTAGAAACGACTCTCAGCGAAATCACTCAAGGCCCACTGGATGCTGACAGACGCTCCGAAGAAGTTGGCCTGTTCCCGTCCTTCGATTACTTTGCACGGGGCACTACTTTTATCACTCATGCCTTACGTCGCGGCCGGCAGCGACACAGTCTGCATATCGATGACCTGACATTTGACGAGCAAGGAGCCAAGAGCATTATCTCCAAAATAGCGCAAAGTTACCCTTCATCTCCGAGGTCCACAACCTCTGAACCGCGCTCCATGTGGCAGTCTTCATCTCCGCCTTTATCGCCTCAGGACTGGCTTGAAGCTGCCCTGCCGGCGAGACCTAATCGCCGCTCCAAGAGAGACCGAACGAAGAAGGACCTTGCAACGGAGGAACCACGATCAGGGTTTTCCCGTGCTCCTGAATCCCGCCCGCCGGTGCCTGCTCGAGCTTTAGGCGGCGAAGCTCTTTTGCCTCGCAGCGAGAGCCAGCAGTTAGGTGGGGAAGAGCCACAACTCCCGCGTACCTCAGTTCTACGACTACGCCCATGGGGAAACAATCCGGAGCAAATGAGTGAGTCTCAAGGGCGCCGACGGCTAAGTCTTCGCCCTCGCTTCTTCGGTCGTTCTAATACCAATGCCCAACGAGCCCAGCAACCTCTAAAGTCTGATCCTGTCGATCGAAGTGCTGCGCCTTCTCCGGTGACACCAAAAGCCCGAGAGCTGATTATCACAAGGCACCGGAGAGCCGACTCAAATCCTAATTCCTTCCGGAGTGATGGCGGACCTGGTAACAGTAGTGCTACCGATGTCGATGAAGGGAACCGAGAACATGCGAATCGGGTCCTTCCGAGAGCGTTAGCGGAGCTGCGCTCCTCGTCACAAGCCTCAAAGCGGCCGATGACGTCAGGCAGCGCGGACACTAGTAAACGCCGCGGCTCACTTGGCTTTCTGGGCTGGATGAAAGGGGCGAGCGGATTTGGTTCCCAAACCAACAAAGACGTTGACGCTCCTTTTGCATTGCGCGGCACCATAACCACTGAGAAGGAGAAGGCCCCTCGGTCTTCAGCGCAACCGGCAGGTGCTGCTGCCGGACGACCAAACTCGGCCCTGGCGGGAACCGCAAACGCTGGGGCGGAGACGGCGGGGTCTCCGCCGAAACGGAAATCTTCATCCGGCGGTCCTCCCGAAGACGAGCCGGACTGGCGATCGAGACGCCGATCGAGGAGAACAATGGCCTCGTAATCATGGGCTCAGACGTCTTTTTTTCTTCTGGAAGATGTGACGTGTGACCAAATTTCGTGGATGATTCACTTCATGCATCCATCCATGAATGCTTTATATACTATATTATTTGTACTATACCTCATGTCGATGGATGCATATTACATGAACTAATACTTTCTTGTATGTACTATCATATTGCACCAATATTTCAACATTATTCTCATTCGTGCTTCCCTTTATCTTTTTTTCTTTGTATGCCTCATATATACATACACTTATACAACAATTTCATACCCACAACTTAGTAAGTTCATAGTACTAGTATCCTTACCTATTGTAGGTATGGTGGAATCATATATTATACCTACATATTATATTATTCATGGAATTTATTGTCCGACTACCAAGTTCCTGCATAATTACTGTATATACCTCACATTCAAAAACCTTATATGTAAGCCTAATGATGATATGATATTCCTACGGATAGTAAGTAGGTCGTGTGTAGCAGTGGTAGATCACAGCGTGTACCTTATATACAGGCCAGCATTATGTGCATTCCACAGCAGGCACCTGGATGCGAAAGGGGTTCAACCATTCTTTTATTAAGGGATTGTAGCGCATGACAACAAGAAAAAAAAAATTGATATATTATTATTTGATGGTGAGAACATCCTCGTAGAGTATATTTTTCCTCTTCCCCCCCCTTCTTTGACCATCAGATCACGAAGCAAAAAAAAAAAAAAAAAAACATAATCCAGAAATTCGGTCAAGTACTACCTACCATTTCAAGCGCTGAACCGTTCTTCGGCAATTTTCCAATTCAAGACATCCCAGATTGCCCCGAAATACTCGGCTTTACGATTTTGATATTGAAGACTGAATTTCCCGTGAGCTTCTTTTTAGTGGTGAGGTGAAGAGACGTGGAATGAGAGGTAAACTTACTAATATGCGTGTTCCCAAGCATCGACACCAAGTAGAGGAACGTACTGACCTATGACGGGATCCTGGTTCTAAAAGGCGAGACAACGAAGCAATCAGCCGTTTTGACAGATAAGTACAATGGTCTGGGAAAAAGGTATGACGATAAAAAGAATTCTATGTTTAGCTTGGTCATAGACTCACGGCGTAGGTCTTAATTCCGATGTAACCCGTTTCCTTATCCCTCACTAGCCAGGCCCATCCGCTGCCCTGGATGCCCGTTAGTGCGGCAACGAACTTCTTCTGGAACTCTCCAAAGCTGCCGTAGGCGTTATCGATTGCCTTGCTGAGGGAGCCTGATGGGGGTTCGCCACCGCCGGTGCTCTTGGGCGCCAGGTTTTCCCAGAAGAGGGAATGATTCAAGTGGCCGCCGCCGTGGAATTTAATCAAAGACTTCAGCGCGATCTGACTGGCGATGTCGCTCCTCGCATAGGCTTCCTGGAACTGGTTGATTGCGGTATTGTATCCGGTCACGTAGGCTTTGTGGTGCCCGCTGTGGTGTAATTCCATTATCCGGCCCGAGATGGACGGCTCCAGGGCGCCGTAGTCATCTGAAATGCAGAATGTTAGGCACTCCCAACCGGCCTCATTCTATTTATTCAAGCGCACCGATGAAATAGGTTTGGCGTGCTTGTTACTAAGCTAAACTCAAGGAGATAATTCCACATTGGGAGGTAGAAGCTTAAGGCGTTGCGATGTAAACAAAACGCAGAGCCTCCAGTGCTAGCAATACGCATTGATGGTGATCGCTTCGATCAGTGTGCTTTATAGGTAACATACAAGGAAGATCCGGGAGAGTGGCCTTGCCACGAACAAAGCTCGTTGCCGCGATTCTCGGGCGAGCGGCTGAAGCTCCCGCCCGGAGAGCGGAGCGGGTAGCATGAAAACGTGCGAGAGAAGTAGGCATCGAGTTTAAACGGACTAAGAGCTTTGCTATCATCCGATGAAGGAAGAGGAAAGATGATTGAGTTCAATTGAAAGAAATAAGAGTCCTGGAAGATGCGAGACCTGAACTATTCAGCTTGGTAGGAACGATGAAAACGGAAAACGCCATGTCAGAATGACACTAGTAACCACTATGAGGTTCTCTAGCAGTACGATATGATACTAGCGGTACTATCATGGTAATATCGCAGTATTACTCACACGTCACCCGTCCGGACCAGAGCTGAAAAAAACTCATCATGTGATCACCGAGCTATCATCTTCACTTATTTTCGACTTACTCGTTATAGCTGTCCATGTCCCAGATTCCTCCAACCACTGTGCTCCTGGTGTTTGTTTCCAGAGAAATAAGTTGTATATCATGTTCCTTAACCCCCAATTGAGTCACTCCTATCCGTCTATTGTAAATTGGCGTACATTATTGGGGGCAAATTTCTCAGATCGTTGGTTCTCTACTATTCTAACATACTACCAATGATCCCGCGTTTTCAAGCTCATTCAACATGGATAGACCAATAAATCCAATTTCATTGGGGCTATTTCACAGTGACAACTGTTTGCTCGTGTCCGGAGTGACTAAGCCCACCGGAAAATAGTCAAGCGAACCTCATCTATCTTCGTAACTGTAACATGGTATTCGATGGCCCCAGGTCCAGGAAGGTTTGCGCTGTTGAAACTGAACGCCGCAACATCTCCTATCTAACGCTTAAGACGTGCACAAGGAGAAAATCAGAGCCGTGACGGAGGTTGCCATTGATTGAAACTGAGAAATCATTACCTCCCTGAAAACATCACCCTCTACCACCACATCCAAGATGGGGTGCAACCCCGACATTGGAAACTGAAACCAAAGTTCGGTGCGCTCAACATACCATATGGATGGAGTAATGCTTCACTCAAAGACCAGTGGCTCGGCCGCTGGGGTCGAGAGATTGGTTAACTTGAGAACATCTACTCGCCGAGCCAAGGCTGTGAACTTGAGCGGACAGATGGATCGACGTCATAGTACCTGAATGAATATCGATAAAGTGCCGTTGAGGGTGTATAATACTCAATAACTGCCGACCGCAAAAGCTACGGCTCAAGCTATCTAGGTATGTAGAATCTTGCGGAATGTTTGGGATGCTTTCGCCTCGCACGCTTTGAGACAGTACCGTACGTTGCGAATGGCTTGCGGAGATACAATTTCAGTTGTCCCGGTAAAACGGATATGGGGCCGCTCGCCAATCGAATGGCGGCCTCCAAGGGATGAACCGCCCGGAAACGGTTATCAGCCACCCCAACTAGAATTTTTTTCGTTATGATGTTGAGCTCTACCACGACTACGTTGCCAGTTCGACGTTCCTCGCGAGAGATAGCATATCCCCCCTTCCTCAAACAGGCAGTAGGCGGTAACAACGTCGACCGCTTCTGTCAGCCCATCTCAGCATCTCAGCGCTGGTTGTTAATGGGGTGAGTTTTCGATTGTGTCTTTTTCTTTGGGGGGCGGGGACCTCTTTGGAATGCCTTAGAGTTTCACTCACAGTTTCGGTTTACTAGACAGCTGGCCCTAGATCATCAACATCTGCTGTTCTCGGTCACTCTTTTCTTACGAGAAAACAGGCTCCCTTACCCTCTACCAGGCACCGGCTAATTTTTCCCTGAGCCTTCGATACACCT
The DNA here is from genome assembly GCA_019804575.2 of Pseudotulostoma volvatum. Classification (NCBI taxonomy): domain Eukaryota; kingdom Fungi; phylum Ascomycota; class Eurotiomycetes; order Eurotiales; family Elaphomycetaceae; genus Pseudotulostoma; species Pseudotulostoma volvatum. The sequence continues at coordinate 34,974 of JAHQZX020002500.1, read as the reverse complement.
CGTGTCTCACGGTTCCCCGGTGCTGGGTCAGTGATGCCCTAGCTATCAACGAAGCTCATCGTGCCGGCGGGCCAAATCAAAAAGATCTGAATTGAGATTGCGGACGGCGGCTGGGAGGTTCTTGTCGATTTCCCGGTCTAGATAGTACTTTAAGGCGTCTGTATGATCCACGATCAAGTTGCGGGAGAGCATCAGTGATGGGCCCTAATAGCCGATAGACACACACCTTTGTCGAAAGATCGACATACCACCATTATCCAGCGCCTTGCCGACCCCCCACATTGCGGATTGTAGGAACGAACGACCTGTTGGAAGCCAGTGGTTGCACCCATCTTCTTGACCTATGGCAAGGAAGTGGTGTAGAGAAGGCGCTTGTCAAGGGAGGTGCCAATTCCCTGCAATGCGGGATGTCGTCTAAAGCAAGATCAAGCTGCAATCCAGGCCCATCACATTCATCACACGAATATATAATCAGACAAGTCGCCCCGCAGATTCCAATACCTCCTCACCGTCAACTCGACCTAAGACGCGGTCCACGAGAGAGGCCTAGTGAGAAGACGCGCGGATCGAGGAAATTTCTGAAGGATATAAGAATTTCCGGTCCCAAATTAGGACCTGATGGCCGCAACACATAGAAACAATGGAACTGGCGTCATTAGATTATGGTAAAACAGCCTCTCCTTTATCGGATTGAACAGAATTCTTTCAGCAAGTCTCAGCGTTTCTAGCTCTCCAAAACTCACTTTCTTCCCTTAATGGATTTTACGCTGACTGGAGCCTTCCAGATCTTGTGCCGACGTTTAGAGGGCTCTTCAAGGGAGATACCGGTATCCATCATGCAACTGGATCCTATTTACCTTCATAGACTGAGTTTTGAATCCGCAATAGGACGAGAATGGAAGGCGGCTACTGGACGTTAAGCAGAAGATCTCCTTTTGTGTCAGTGCCTCGGGCCCTCTCGGTTGGGTGGAGCTAGAGTCATACATGACTCCCTCTCCCAGAGCGCCTGAGGAAGGCTCCTTACCTTTTTTCAGGCCCTTTTTTTGGTAATGCAATGATACGATAAACTGGAAGTTTTCCTTCAAACCCCCTGGCAAAAGGAGTCACGTATGACTCGGAACCAAAGGCTCCACCGAATCGAGGGGGCCGGCGGCGCTGAGGTAAGATTTCTTTGTTTTCTAGTAGATATTTGGGTTGATTTGCAAAAGAGTACCTCTGGCAAAATCGAGTCTAATGCGTTGAGCATGAGTGACCCATCCTTGCAAGGGAGTACCAGTTTACCAGCCTTAGTTCTCAGAGGACTAGATAGATGAACCAGAAGTCGGCGGGGAAACTTTCAGGGGCCGTGAAAAGGTTACTGAAGAACCTGACGAAGGCTGTGGGGACTGCCATCAGCACTACGAAAATATTTACGCACGGCCAGCACCACATTGAAATTAGGCTTTTCTTACAGCTGGCCGGTCTCACCGCAAGCCCGCCTCACGCCATCTTGCATGTGATCATCATATCCGAGTTAGTTCACGCCAGAACCCCCAGGGCGGCTTGCGCCAGATTGTGACCGAGTTCACATTCAAATTACGAAGGAGCTCTTGTGCATGAAGGATGAGTAAGTGATTTAAACAAGCCCAGGTGGTCCCGTTAAAGTGCTGAAGTAGCTGCATGTAGCGCTCCGGCGGATGCTCAATATCCGTGAGGAGGATGGCCACATTGCCAGCATCCTTCGGTTAATATCCATCGCTCTCTGCTTCTGTCGGATCTGTACCGTATCTGCTGACGTCGGAGCTTTCTCCATCGGCATCGTGGCTCTCATCGGAGGCTTGATAGTCATCCTTTGGACAGAGGCAAGCCATCCCGTGAAGATGCCACGAAGCAAGTAGCGGAAGTAACATTAGCGAACGAGTGTGGAGAAGAACATTAGGGTAGAACAATAAAGTGAAATAACGAGGGCGGGGCGGTAGATTTAACGGGTTTCTTCGCGTAGACCACTTGTGGATTGGGATGCATGAGCCGGGAAGGGGTGCCGTTTTTAGTGGCCTGAGGCTATTAAAGGTCAACATGGTTGGCACGTGAGTCCGTGTCACGCCACAGACCGAACGAGTGTCGAGACGGTCAAAAACAAGGGAAGCCCTCTCCCCATTAGATTGGTTCTAAGAGAAATTTTGCCATGCTTTGACTTGATTTTGGGTTACCTCTCAAGCACCGCAGAGTTTCCTTACGTCAGAGCCGATTGAATCGGGGTATCGCGATCGGTGATGGCTCAGGATTCGGGACTCAGATTGGCTCAATTTGCGGCCCTATTGAGACTCAAACACTGGATATAAATAAAGTCTTCTGATTTGGCCGAGAATCCTAAGAGAAGCACAGCCCTTGTCGATGATAGTGATTGGGCTTTTTTCTTTTGATAGAGCGATGAAGTTTTGCCACCTTTACGAGCTATTGCAGCCAATGACTATAGGAGAAAGACTGATCAGAAGGACGATCTTGATTTCGGAGGCGAGCGAGGGATTCATCAGTCAATGATGTGACAAATTTTTTATAGTCTACTGTACCGGAGAAAGCTTCCCACTGCTCTCTATCGAATACTAAGATATGGTTACACTGAATTAATTAGGTACATTCATATATATATATATATATATATATAGTAACCACGAGGCAACCCCTTCGAGTTGTTCGTGCCCATACCGAAGAAGGCTAGCATAGGAGATAGCTCATGCTGGAGGTAATCCTTAGCTGCGCTAGGCACAAGTGTCTAGTTTATGTACACAACATATATAGTTACATTAGTCCAGTTATGCTAACCACCAAGTTATAATATAAAAAATGGTAGGAGTTGGTTGGGTTTTATTAATATCATAATAATCATTATATTAAATAAGATTACTGGTTATGCTAGTTACCGCACTAACTAGTTGGATTGCTCTGCGACTAATAAATTAATATTATCATAAGCACTTGGGACACAACGCGGGCCGTGATCGCCGGTGGAAGCACCGTGCGCTGATTTGCCTTGGCGAAATGGAGCCAATGGCCCAATGGGATCAGCATATGTTGTTCTGCCTCAGGAGGCCGCTTTGGACGTCAGTGTTAGCATTACCACGCTCGTTAGCGCTCGCGGTATGATAGCACCAAGTGGGTATGTAAGGGGCGACCCGCAGGTGGCGTGGGATCCACCCTCCCTCACAGGATGTTCGATTCCGGTTTCAAGCTGAAGGATTTTGAAATGCTACCGAACAAGGGCATGTAGACAAGCATAAACGAAACGAATAATTCTATACCGAACAGAGTGGGGGGGCTGTGCTAGGGATGCTGCCTAAGTCCGATTGAAGTATCGGAGCTAGCTATGGATGTAATATATACTACTAGTAGGGTGCAAATATATATATATAATATATCTAGACCTTGCATGTAGCTAATGACTAAAGAGCTATCGAGAATAGGATAGGAGAGAAAGGATAATAGCTCCGAAAGCAAAGGGCCAGAGAACTAGTCTCACACAATTCAGAAGGCCGTAATCATAGGTCTAATTGTAGTAGTGGGTTCATATGATGGCATTCCCAATGGAATGGTTCACAAGCCGGGTTTCTTCATCATCTAGATCACTATGCATGCATGGTTGCCTTCTCCGGCGTCACAACTGGCTGCAGCTCTGTCAGTGCGGCCCGGGGCTAACCACAACATTTAGGACATCCCCAACCAAATTCCAGACATCGCCTTTGGAATAGAATGCTACAGGATCACATGCGGTTAGATGTGCTCCAGACAAAAAGTTTCAGTCTAACTCAAACTGACATAGCCACGATGAACGAGATTCTTTTTCGCTTTTCTTTTTTTCCACCGGATTTAGTTACCCCGATAGGAAGAAAAAACAGAACAACCAAAAAACGAAACCGTCAGCTCATTTAGAGTCGGACAAACTACCAAAGGAGCACCCTTATCCTTATACACCAGAGCATCAATGAGATTAGCAAAACATCATACATGGGTCTCATTCAGCCATTCCCTCTCCAACAAATTCCGCTCTTGCGCAAACTAAGCCTACTCCGTCGCATCTTAGGGAACGGAATCCAACTAGGGAAGTCGTATCACACAGCAGATCCGACGAGCCTCGACAGTCGCAGAGCCCAGACGTGATTGAAGTTTCGCAATGACCATTCAACCTTTGCAGTCCCCTATGAGTACAGAAAATAACAGGGAGTTAGCTGCTTTAGATTTCCCAGCCATAATTGCCAGCCTCGGGAACCGATTCTGCATGTATGGCGTGCGATTTCGATCAAGGAGGGAGGAGAACCTTTGAAGAAGAACCTACCGCAGTCTTCATCTATGCGGTCTTCACTGTTTAATCCAAGCTGGTTAGCGTCGGGGAAACAATGGAAACATCCAAGGAGACATAACTAATACTCACATCTCAATCACATTAAGGGGACATGTTTTGCCCGTTCGAGCGTAGATGGCACACCACGCCCTTACTAGGTAACGACGGTGGCCGCAGCGGTAGTTCACTTGAATGTGATCACACATCGGGGCGACGCGACGCAGGTTGGGGCAGCTTTTGAAAATTTAAACTATATGCTTCTTGATGAGGAGAGAAGCCGGAGAACGATCACTATAACTACCGGGGCACACATTGTATGTATATGCCGCTAACACAATGGTAGGATGTGTCCTAGTGGCCAAGTCAAAGAGCCAAGACATTGAGTTCTCGCAGGCATACGCTGGTCGATTGAGCCATCCAAGCCAGATCCGGAGTGGAATTGACGGTACCATGTCTTCGACTTGTCCAAAGCCATGACATCAAGGGGTGGATACAACTGCAGCATCGGACTAGGGGTCGGCATTTGGTACTCCCACCCATAGAACCCAACAGACTGTCTCGCAGATTAACGCCGGTGGTGGGGTGGGATGGAGGAGGGAGGGAGTGCACGAACTTGAACAATCGATCAATTAGTTCTCTGAAGCAAAGACTTGGGATGAAACAGCAGGCCACTCACCAAACATTACTCGTTAATGTATCTCTCGGTCCTCAACAGGTGGTGCGGACATCTTATGTATCAGGATCGATCTAATTGTTCTCTGGTGTACTAATAGCCTGTTGATGTGGGTCACTCTAAAGCAGGTGACTTCGTTTGGAAGGGAACAACACCCCGAAACACAGGCAGTGGCGTCAAATATGCTTCTCATGGGTTTGTTCGGATGCTTTACCTGAGAGGCCAGAGACGGGACATTCCTAGGAGAGAGTCCTAGCATATAAAGAGTCGAGTTATGATCCTTGCAGATACATAGGCTTTTCGATCGCCGCGGAAGCTACGGGTCGTAACCGAAAAGTCTCTGGAACGTTCTCCGAAACCAATGATAGTGAGAGTCGGCTGATTGATCCGGGAAAAGATCGTTCAGTTAAAAAAGAAACAATCCGAAACAATGTGTGACAGGAAGGAAAGAATAGAAAAGAAAAAAGAAAAAAAAAAAAAACCCAAAAACAGAGGGCAAGAATTGGTCACCGTCAAAGCGAGACAGATCGCAAGTCTGGGGCAGAAAGGTGCCAGGTCTGTGGCCCACGGATTAAGCGACTCAACAAGGTTTGTTGGAGGAGCGACTTCGCTTCAGCCACGTAAACCCCTTGACATCGAAACCAGGTCATCCTCTTGCCAGCGTGCGTCGCAAGTTCTTGACGATGATTGGGAGCTCTTGCGGATTTTCGGGGGAGATGAGGAGCTAACTACCCCAATGGATCGGCCAGGCCTTATGGGGTCAAATGGGGTCATTCCCAGTTAGGCAATAGCTACATGAATGCTACCTCAAGGAAAGGAAATGATAAGGTTGAAGCTCTCCATGTCCAGAACGGTCACTAGACTTGGCGAGATTTATCTGTTCCTTTGCCCCTTTCTGCTGCCCTTGAGTCTCAAGTAACAGAATAGCGAGCAGCAGCTGGCAGTGGTGCGAAGCCTTCAGTGGCCCAAGCACTTACTATATTGTAATGCATAACTACCATTCTATTTAATAGCTGAGGGCTACTTGTGGTCTCTCAGTAATAAAGGAAACAACAGAAGCTACTATCACTACAAAGCACTACCACAAATGTGTTTTATATATGACCATATAGACACTATTAGTTATAACTTGCATGACACAATTATTTCGATGCGTTCTTATCGACCCGAATGCGGTAACTTGCATGAAGTACTACTAAACTACTAGGTTAGAATGGTGTACTGACAACATGAACCAGGGCCTTAAATGAATCACCTTGGGCAAACCCAAATCAAGTCGAAATCGGGCTTAATCACACCGCGATCAACCATTCACTTTTCAGCAGCAAATTTTGATTATTATAGTTCTGCTTCGGTGGTTATTTTTGGAAACCCTCTGGTGCCTTCGGGGGAGATCATTCGATTGAGATAGAGTTCACTAAAGTTCAGTTCGACATTCCTTCTGAATATTAGTACCGAACCCAGCTACAAGTCGGTATTGTGCATAACTCCATAATCTCATGCATGGGCGGGGATTTAACAAATTATATATAGTACCCTTAACGATATCAGTTTATGATCCGGACTCATACGTCTACGTTAAAGTGAAGCCAAATGTGAGGCGTATACTAGCTAGTAATGTGCTATGGCTATTATATGATATGTGCTTACATGCAGATAACAATGCCACTAGTTCATTCTTGCATAGATCTCAGTGTATCCGATTTCTGCCTTACTATTCCACACCATGCGGAATCGCTTCTGCTTGAGATCGATCAGTTTTCAAGATATTACACAGGGAGTGTCCACGTTGTTGTCTGCCCAGGAGCAGATGCAGCTGTCTGCTGATAGGTGATAATTATCGTTAGTCCCTCTCTTTTCCTTTTTTTTTTTTCTTTTTTTCAACCTGTTAGGAAGTTCAGAAGGATGATTCAATATGCCACGTTCACAGTGAGAGCTCTCTCATTTTCATCATCAACCCAATAGTGAGCACAGGCATATGTATCACATGAATATGTATGTATGTATGTATGTACCTGTATGTTCCTGTATGTATGTCCATGCATACATACATATGATATATATATACATAATCTAGTATATGCTCTAGGATTTGAACATTAAAGACTAACCTCCGAACCAATGCACTCTACTTGACATATTTCATTTCTTTCTCCCACAATGTTTCGCGTGAAGTGAGATGTTCTGCAGCCTACCAATGTATCTCAGGGTTTCAATGCATTAACCCTAACAATTCGTCATGCCTTAGCTTGCCACACTGTTCGCAAGCATTGCAGACAAAAATGTCTTAGATACCTGCAAAATTGTAGAGGGATCTATCAGAAAAGGACGAAAAAAAGAAAGGAAAGGAAAAATTTTTTTTCAAACCCCAACAACTTGTATATTGGACACTTTCCATTCAGCTACAAGTTGAATACAAAGTAGCTTATGGATGTAGCTATCACTGTGACCAGTAGTATCCCGAAGTTGACATGCCTGATATTGATAGCTTCTCCATTTTTGAATCTCCAATTTTAAGCGCTTTCTAGTTCTACAGCGATGCTGATTTACCATTCGGATTATAACCTCGAGTAGAATGGGATGCCAGATATCAAAGTTTAAGATAAAGTAATGAGGCTTGCGATCATTAATGTTAAATCGACCTATAGATGTACTTAATTGTACCCTTGATTGTAAGCAATCATACTGCTTATAGTTAATTAATTATACATGAATATTCGATTAGCTCATTCGCTCAAGTCTTTTCCGTTTCCTATGTGGCATATATATACATGTATCTAACTGCAGACCGTGTTATATCGGGAAATAACGTCCGAGGCTCATCCCTGTCTTTTCCGGGTCCGATGTTGATTCTTAAACCATCCAGAGGACATACCAATTGTGCCTTAATTCTTCAATGTTTCACTCAGTGATGACCGATCAATGTCCAGATCCCACTGATTAGGACTTCTCTTTGAGCTGGTCTATAAAAGAGGTCATCTTTCTTTGATGATTTTCGCAAGAGAACCAGATTTCCATTTCCTCTTCATAAGTCCTCTAAGTACCCTTGTACTCCATATATCGATAGTATGTATTATATACCTACATTACCGCCTATCCTTTAAACAGGTACAATTCAACTGGTGTCTTTTGGTCCATCACATATGATGGAAAGGAGCCTGTTGTTGCTGTCACATTCTTCGAAAACGCATATCCTTCTTTGTCTGTTGCTTCTCTTGGTATGTAGTTTCCTCTTCTTATTCGTCACTAAGGGCAAGTTTGAGGGGATTCTTTTCGTAGTTCAAAAAGTACGTATTGTCGATGCGGTATTCATTAAATCACTTTGTGACATATCGTTTGGGTTGGTGACAGGGGAGTTATATCAAGACGTGGGCCCCGGCTGCTTGGCGCGTTATAGGTTGGAATGTGAACTCTAAGACCTGATGTTAATATAATTTTCACTGTAATCTGCACCATTCGCTATTGGTGCTGAAGGAATATTGATTGTATCATTCGCAAGAATCGAGCCCGTCACTCTCGATTGCTTTCTTTCTCGGTGATTGGGATGACTAGCCGGCACTTGAGCTGAATGAAAATCCCCAAATGGTAAACGTGTCTCAATTTTCCTCTCTTGATGGTGATGAGCAGACGGCTAACTGGGCTAAATACAAACCCCTAAGTGGCAAAAGCATTCTTTTTTCCTCGTTATTTAGGTAGTTATGAGGAGCGGCTAGTTGTCTGCTGTCAATTTAGATTCCCCAAGCTGAGTTCATTTTCAAAAATTAGAGTATTTATGATGCCGGATAAAAATCCCTGAAATATGACAACCGTATAGGTTTCGTGCATGTGAGGGATTATTACTTGATTTTCAATATTTATGCCGGTTTGATTCCAGAGGGAGCGAAGATCATTGAGCACTAATGATGGCCTACAGGTCCATTATATTGTAATGCAGCGAATAAAGGAAATTGCAATCAAGATACGACGGAAGATTATGGCAATTCAGAAAACAACCGCACACACGGGCACGGCAATTACTCAATCAATTGTTACCAGTTGGATGCTACATTGACGAATACCTATGAGTGCCATCATACTAGAAATTGAATGTATAAGTGCGAGGATCAAATGCCACCGTGTTATGGTGCCACAGATAGAATATTACGGATGGAGTGCCGTGCAGGATGATAGAATGCTGCGGCTGGAGTGGTACAGATGGAATGCCATAGATGGAAGAGTTGGCAAATATGAAAGTGGGCAAATACAATCAGCAAGTGCGCGCGATTAGCGAGCACGACCATGGTCAGTGAAATACAATTGTATAATTGGCAAGGAATTATTATGAGCATCCTATCGATCACGGTCGAAAAGCGCAACAATGGTGATTGTGACGTCATGCATGAACAAGACTTGACAAACAAGCATGCGATTGAAGATTCTAGACCTTGCTTTGAGTCTCTTAGCTGACTCGGAGTTTTTATCTCGGACCCCCGGATGGTAGGAGTGTGGCTTACGCTAGTTTGCGCCACGACCCTGGTTAGGCTGAGGTCTGTGGCGGTGCACTCGCTAACGAGATAAAGAGGGTTTGCCCTAGTTAGGGCGTACGTTCCTTCCTTAGATAGTAGTTCGAGGTAGATAGTATCTCTCATAAAAGCATTCAAAGAATCTTCTCTAATTCGAGCTTCTATACATAGTTATTGTCCGACTTTGCCGCCTTGCGGCTATCATACCGCCTTAAGACGTAGTTACTAAGCCTAGTACATAAACAGCTAGCCACTACCTCATCTGGCAGGAGCCTTTTCCGCTATTATTGGTTGAAGGCAATGTGGCGAGCTATTGCAATTAATGTCCATCTTTACTTTCAATCTTTCTGAAATTTCAATTCAATGAGACTCTCCTAGTATATATGATATCGTCCATTCGTTAAAATCCGTATCGGGTATGGCTCACTCTACCAAAATCTATCAAGGTGTAGCATAGGTATTTTCTAGGCATTCAAGGGAAAGTGAATGGCAGGTTAGGTTCTTGTATAGAGATGATTTTATATTTAAAGATAGCGGGTATTGAGGAGCCGTCAATTGCTTTTCTTAGTATTTAATTTACAAGCGTCCTGTCCCCATAGGTCTACCAGATTTCTGATGTTCTCCTACCTTAGCAGGATAAACCTTTGGATGTAGGGGGAATTTGTGAAGAAGGTCGAGAAGATGGGGTGATTTCGCAAAAGCCTTTACTCTTGCTGAGCTGCTTTCTCTTCCTCCGCCTTACGCTTGGCCTCCTCGAGTTCTTTTTTCCGGAGATATAGAAGGGCCTGAATCTGATCGGCCAACGTGTGTTCTGGACTAAGAGCTTGAGATATCTGCTCACGGCCAATCAGGCTCACAACGATGCTAGCACCAACGACGAAGGTTAAAACGAAGCGGTACATGCCGTACCATTGGGGCGCCCAGCCACGGGATGCAGCGCGCGCATCATTGTAATATAGGAAAGTAAACGCCAGGAACTGGGTGATTAGAGCGTGCTCGATCGGAAATAGTAGGGTGGGCCAAGCGACTGCGGGCGCAATACATCCGGTTATGTATCTTTTCATTCCATGGTTGCCACCGTACCCGGCCCATTCAAGGCCCCAGTGTGTTGCACCCAAGAAGGAGAGGATCTGGACATCATGTTTAGTAGCTGAAGAGGGATATTTGAAGTCAATCACGTGCTCACCACAGCGCCATAGCCGATTTGGACGGGTTCGATCATGTGCATCATCAATTCCGCAGCCTGGCTAGAAAGCAAGAACTCGCTTCCCCCAGATGCGGAATTGTTGATTTCCCAGGCGAGATAAACGGTACTGAGAGAGGTTGCAAGATATGGAACGACACCGGCCATTCCGAAGTATAGCGCCTCCTTAGGGACATCATTAAGGCTGAAAGTCTCTTTGATGGTTTTCTAAACAGGAAGGAGTACGACCAAGAGTCAGAAGATACCCTTCAACCTCTGACAGAGCACAGCACATACCATATCGCTCCTGATACCGGCCATCATATCGATGTCTTCCTCAACAACTTTGTAATCCTGGAGGGGTGTAAGCAAGTTGAATGGCAGCTAGATCCCCACATAATGATAGCCTAAGATCTGTGCTCACTCTTTCAGCCTTATTAGGGGCCGTGGAGGCATATCGAACCAAGGCGGTGGTAATGGGCTTGTGTGCAACAAGAGCAGGCGAGGTGGTTAACTGAGCGGGATGACGAGTAGATGTGGTCAATTGAGCTTTGAATATTCTTCTCGGGAGAGAGCAACGAGTCACGGAAGCATTGGAGTTCAAAACGGCCCGGAACACCGCGCGAGAAGTAGAAACTCGGTAGAGCATTGTCTTGACCGACGACTTCGGGAGTCTTAGGAACTGGGGCAAAGAGCCGATGGTAGCGCTAATCGAATGAGGAACCGGGTCAAAGACGCAGCCAGGGAGTGATAGAAGAGCTCTGACGAGCTGCTCAGCACTCTTTAAGTGGGGTGCTATCTGAATGAGAGGGAAAGAATTGAGTTGGAGGACGGGAATCACAGACGGAATAACTTATTGGACGGACGATAAGTTGGGGTCTAGGAGACGAGGAATGCCAAGCCTACATAAAGCATGTAATGTACAGTACATTTAGTACTATGACGGTAGTAAACTTTACGGTCACTGCGAGCGGCTCCTGGATTGGAGAAAGGGTTTCTCCGGAGTCACCTGACATTCTCAGTCTGGGCCCGTATTTATACAATATAGATTCATCACCTTCACACCAACCTTCAAGTTTTTAATGTGTATCAACACCACACCACCACATATGTAATATCTGAAATGCACCTCTGCCCTGTGATAGCATCTGGTTGCACTATAACAACACAACAACAAATATAGATAAATCCCAAAGGGAACAACGTAGTACATCTGGTAATTGAATGGTACTTTTCAGACATGACAGGTATGGCACTATTGCACTATTCTTATTCTAGTATATGCTATTACTGTATTAGGTATAGTTGTAACAACCACTATATCAGTTTAGGCAAGGCTCCCTGCCGTTATATGATCTGTACCAATATGATAAGAGGGCGAGTCGCCGCGCAAAGGCCCTTTCCATCTATCAACATAACAGGAGGGGAAAGGATGTAGCAGGGAGGGTGCTATATAAGTTAGTAGTAATAAGCGATAAGCCTAAGACTTATTTTCAACTCCAGGAAATATATATCCAGGGAAACTGCGGCGGGGAATATGTGGTAGGTTCTTTAGATATCCATGATAGCTCACTAGTAGTCACTTCTTCAAATAAATCGATATGTTTGGTATAATAGAAGGGAGAAAATGGTATATGGGAGGGAAGATCTCTCGATCTAAGTCAGAGTTAGGAAGTAGAACGCAGAAAGGCATTTACCAGCAGTTATCTATAGATCAGTCAGCTCAACTTCGAAGGATAAAAAGAAACATACAGGAGATGATCCTCGGTCTAAGTCGGAGATAGGAATATGCAGATAGGCGTGCGGTCATTCAGATATTTACGACCTAGACTCTGTTAATTGAATTCGTCTGCCGACTGGTATATTGAGGGGGAAAAAACAAGTTGTGACGCATGGAAAGGATCACCAGCCCAGGCCAGAAATGGGAGGATACAGGTTATTCCGATATCTATAGCTCAGTTAATTCTCCCAAGGAATTTATCTTGTCAGTATAATTGAAGGGAAAAAAAGGATTATACAAGAAAAGAATCCTCAGTCTAAGTCGGGGACAGGGTATATGTGGACGGGGGGAGTATGGTCATATAAATATCTATGGCCAAGTGACTTAATTCTTCGAAGCAATTTATTAGATCGGTACAATTGAAGGTGGAAAAAAGGGACATGGTGTAGGAGGAGAATCCTCAGTCTAAGTCGAAGATAGGGAGTATTTTATCTCGGCAATTCTTAGAGGAATTTATCTGATCAGTATAATGAATTGAGGGGGGGAAAAGAGACACTGAAACCGAAACCGAAACCTTGACTAAGAGTGGAGTCTTCCTTCCATCTCTTTTTCTCCCCTCTCAATTGTAGTCCAGATCCGATGAATTTTGCCTGAAGAATTGACAGAGCTATAAATATTTGAATGATCTGTATAATCCCCATTTTCAAGTTAAACTAAGGTTTCCTCTCTCATAAGGCAGGAGGTCCAGCATCTAATATAAGAGTCTGAGGTCAGCCAAAGGGTTTGAAAGAGCCTGGGCCTAAGAGTGTCAGTGCTGGTAAGCGCTAGGACATCAAAGTTACATTTTTCAAAGGAGCCAAATTATACGTAGGAGAAGGGGCAGTTTCCTCACCGACTGCAGCGGTTAAGCGAAATTCTCATGGGTAATGATGAAGTGAGGTCGCATCGGTATCTTCCGAGAAAGAATTTTTCTTAAAAACCGTAGGTACAGATTTGTCTAATATCATAGCCTTTAGAGGAATTATACATCACTAAAACGGCAAAGATGGAAGGATTATAATGAAACCCATGGTTTCAGTAAAGCCATGAAGAAACAGTCGACCTAAGTCATCTCGATGGAAGTCGGTCAGCGAGGCAGTGGTACCACCGTGGGAGTAGTCGCATAACCTACCAGTCGTCAAAGAGTATGGCTAATAAGAAACCTTTTGAGAGGTGGCAGTTTTCTTCAACGACTCCGTTATTAAGAGGAATGTCAATAGCAAGTTCAGACCAATCGTGAAGAGGAATGAGCGATATCCATAGTCAGCTAACGACGCTTGACCGAATCAAGCTAGTCATAATAGGTATAGTATAATACTGATACGATGAATTACCGAAACTACAATACAAAATTCCCAGTCAGGATAGATTTTGAATGTCTATCACCATATGATTGGATGAGATACCGCTTGTGTAAGAAACATGTATTCTGTTACACACTATGGTGGCCACTGGCTACCTAACCTTTATGAGCTTGTTTTCCAATAAAGTTACCAGCCCTTTGTACCACGTCCTCCCTCTTAATCGCCTTTTACATTAGACCTACAAGCCTTTTGCAGCCTTTTTGATTGACTGTAGTAGTCTCTCGCTCTTAACTACTACTAGTAGTGCTATAGTGCTATATGATATGTTGTAATTAATCGCTTCCGATATATAGCAGCAATGCCACGTGTCAACGGAGAAATGCTATATGTATGACTAATGACGTATGTACTACATACAATGAATGGATGTATCATACCTTGGATGTAGAATCGGTGTACTACTGGTACTGTACACATAGAAGACCTGTCATGATTGCTTGTAGTGGCAAACTCGTTTGTGTGATGAAGGTTACTACAGGTCTGGATGTGTAGACATAGTTAAAGGTGGTTTTTAAGAACTAGGGAATTTGCCTGTTAACAATTCATCGGCAGCCGACCGACCGACGTCACTGATCACCATCAAACCGATGCGGCGCAGTCCCCGCTGGAGCAGCAAACAGAATCAAGAGAGAGAGTCTCCAGCGCCCTAGGTCTGGTTGACTACCTACTATCTACCTAAGCCATGCAATTGGATGGGCGTCCTGATTTCTTCTGCCCAACATTTGCTCCCATATCTGTGATTCTGAAACCATCTCGACCGCACGCGACCTTTCCTCTCCCTAGTCAACTCTTAACTGATCCGTATCAAAACTCTGCCGAAAGAATATATCTCGGAAAGTAATTCATTTCTCTCAAAGCGGCAAACCGCTAGATTGTGATACCTTCTGGTTATTACGCCGGTCAGAGTGTCGTCCAAGTGCGTTCTGTCGGAGTTTGTGTGTTCAGAGGAGTAGCCATGCTGACATATCTACGTAGTTCCACCATAGGAGCTATCTAAAATTCTTTCTCTCCCCCAAAGGCGAAGCTACGGAGTGTCTGGAGACCCTGTAAACCTCATAGCGGCAACCAAAAACGTCGCTTCCCGGCCTGGGTAACGGTCCCTGCGTCGCAAAAATGTTGGAAGGCTTAGTCGCAAATCTACTCAATCACTTCTTAGGCATGTATGTCAAGAACTTTGATGCTAAACAGCTTAATATTGGAATCTGGTCTGGAGATGTCAAGCTCCACAATCTCGAGTTGCGTCGTGAAGCCCTGGACCAGTTTAATTTTCCTCTGAACGTCTTAGAGGGCCACTTAGGTGAGCTGACGTTATCCATACCATGGTCTAATCTTCGGGGGAAGCCAGTCAAGGTGGACATTCAGGACGTCTTCCTCTTAGCGGTCCCGAAAGAGGGTACGGATTATAACCAAGATGAAGAGGAGAATAGAGCGCATGCGGTCAAGATGGAAAAGTTAGAGAGCGCAGAGCTGCTGAGGGAACGCAACATGCAAGGCATGACCCAAGAGGAACAGCGCAAGCAGCAGAGTTTCACCCAGAGTTTTCTTACCGCGATTATCGATAACCTTCAGCTATCGATCAGAAATGTCCATTTCCGGTACGAGGACGCGATCTCTTCACCTAGCCACCCATTTGCGATTGACCTTACCTTGAAGGAACTCAGTGCCGTAAGTACTGACTCAGAGTGGCATCCAACGTTCATCCAATCGACATCCGGCACCACTCACAAGCTTGCGACCTTGGGTGCTCTTGCCGTATATTGGAACACAGATGCGGAACTACTCGGAATTAATCGGACGGGAAACGGAACAGAGGGCCAAACGATCGGCCGTGATGAATTGATGGCGAAGCTGAAGGACAGTGTGGGTTTAGACAAGGAAAATCGTCAATACATGCTTCGTCCTGTCAATGGTCGTGCCGGTCTTGAGCTAGACAAGACCGGCAAGCCGGACAGACCAAAAATCAAAGCACGGCTTTTGTTTGATGAGTTGGGTTTCGTCCTCGATGATGACCAGTATCGAGACACGCTGATGTTGGTGGATCTTTTTCATTTCTTCATCCGTCATCGAGAATACCGAAAGTTTCAGCCACAAAGTCGGCCGATGGAAGATCCCCGAGCCTGGATGAGATATGCCGGAAATGTAGTCCTCAGCAAGATTCATGATAGAAATCGGCGTTGGACATGGGATTACATAGGAGAGCGACGGCGTAACCGTATTGCCTATATTGAGCTCTTTAAAAAAAAGAAAAGAGGCGAACCTTTAACTGCTGAAGACGCTCAGAAATTAGACCAACTAGAGAGGAAGTATGGTTATGATGATCTTCGATTCTGGCGGTCTTTAGCGAGAAATCAATTACGGAAAGAGGACGTTGGGGCGAGGAAGCCCGTGAGACAGCAAACGTGGTCCGAATGGGTTTGGGGTTCCAAGAAGGAAGAGGATCAATCTGCGACCATGACCGATGAGCAGCGACTGGAGCTTTACAATGCCATCGACTGGGATGAAAAGAAGGTTATTTCTGAGAGCATCGAACTGCCTAAAGATTCCGTTAAGCTTCAGATTAATGCCGGTCTTCGGGCGGGAAGTTTTACATTGAAACGTGACCCGCACGGTGCAGCGACTGAGATCATGAAACTGGTGTTTGATAAATTTCATGCGAAGACTCTACAGCGGCCGGATTCCTTCTTGATTGATCTAGACCTGGGCGGTTTGAGGGTTTACGATGGAACAACCGAGGGAAGCCTTTATCCCCAAATTGTTAAGGTGAAGGACTCGCATCCGCAACCCAAAGATGATGGTACAGCCGAGTCTGAGGAATCAGATATTGAACGTGGTGAAAATGGCTCGGAATCGAAGAGTGATGGTGGTCTGTTCCATCTCCAGCTCGAACAGAACCCACTCAATAGCGATGCCGATACAGCCATCAAAGTAAAACTGAGGGGTACAGAAGTAATCTACAACCCAAAGTTCCTTGCTGAGATCATAAAATTCTTCAAGCCCCCAGAACGCAATATGGAATCCATTGGAGCCCTGCTTGACACTGCAGGAGCTACTGTCCAGGAAATCAGGCAGCAAACCCGAGCAGGGCTGGAATATGCGCTGGAAGAACACAAGCAGGTGGACGCTCAATTTGACATTTTTGCTCCTCTGATAATCGTTCCGGAGAGTATTGTGACCGAAACTTCTCTCTGCTTGATCTTGGATGCTGGTCATGTCAGTGTTAGTAGCGAGCTGGTTGATAGGGAGACCATGAAGGAGATCCAATCCAAGCAAAAAAGGCAATACGGCGAAGATGATTACAGACAGCTCGAGAACTTGTTGTACGACAGATTCCTGCTTAAACTCGACTCTACCCAGGTGCTCATTGGCCCAGGGATCGAAAAAATTAAGTCTCGCCTGAGTCCCGATGTCACTTCCAAGGATCTGCATATCATTGATCGAATCAACCTTAACTTGGTCCTGGAGCTTTGTATCATCCCCCAGTTAACTGACCTCACGAGAACACGCGTCTCTGGGCACCTCCCAGAGCTACATGCTGCTATGTCGGATAAGAAATATAAGCACTTAATGAGGCTCATCGACATCGCCATGCCACAATTTCAAGAGCAAGAAGGAGCAAACATCGCAAAGCCAGACACCACGTCAGAAGGCCAGACGGGCAAATCCCTTACTTCTAGCAATAGAGTGCGGTCATCGTCATTCCAACCAACCAGGGAGAGAGGACTACCTGTATTCGATTATGATTCGGAGGATTTTGGTACTCAGGTAGCTAAGAACGAGAAGCCAGTCAATTTGCGTAGGCGGGACTTTGAATTTAAGTTCACTGTTGGCGAACTGCGCGGCTCCCTCTTTCGCGCCGATCCAAATGAAGAGATCCCCGATCGGTTACTAGTTGAGCTGATTGCCGAGGGACTTCAATTGGACTATTATATACGTCCATACGATATGGTTGCCGAACTGCTGCTGAAGTCTCTGAGCGTGGACGATCATATCGAAGAAAATGAGGTCCCCGAATTTAAACAGATCATCTCATCCAAGGGCTTTGATGCCGAGGAGGATCAAGATCTATTCAACTTAAAGTTTGTTCGAGTCAAGCCTGAGTCGCCGGAATTCGAGTCTACGTTTGAGGGTGTTGCCATGAATTTGGATGTTTCGATATCTACCATTAATCTCATCGTCACTCGGAAAACCCTCTTAACGCTTCTCGATTTTGTTCTGCTTACATTCACGAATCCCGGTCACCCCAATGCGAGGCAGCAGCCGCCTGATAGGTCTGTACAGGGCAGCCCCAGGGGTCAACAAAGCTCGAACGCAGACAAAATTCGTATTAAGTCGGTTCTCAAGAGCATTGCCCTGGTTCTCAACGATGATGGCGTTCGCCTGGCGACATTAAGCCTGAAAACGGCGGATGTCGGTATCGTACTAGTTGGCCGCACTGTTCAAATTCAGTCTCGGATCGGAAGTTTAACTCTGATTGACGACGTCAATGTGGGTGCCTCGGCAGACTCCTCACTTCGGAGGCTCTTAACCATCGAAGGGGAAGACTTTGCCGACTTCAAATATAAGACGTTTGATCCCGAAGGAGGGAGCTACCCCGGCTTCGATTCAGAATTATTTTTGAGGTCTGGCTCTATCAAAGTTAATTTCCTAGAGGAGCCCTACCGTAAGATCGTCAATTTCCTGATCAAATTCGGGAAGATGCAAGCGATCTTCAACGCAGCTCGCCGAGCTGCGGCAAGCCAGGCTAACCAGTTGCAGGCAAATGCATCCCAGCTTCGGTTTGACATAGTTGTCAAAACTCCAATATTGGTATTCCCGCGAGCAATGAATAACAGTCACCCTCGAGACCTAATAACCGCCCATCTCGGCGAAATCTATGCCAGTAACAATTTCATTTCTCTCGATGATTCAAAGGGCTCTCCGGCTGTGAACATGATATCGGCTGGAATTCGTAATATTCGCTTAACGTCTAAGTTCAACTTCGAAAACGGAGTAACCGAGGAGTTGGAGCTGATTCAAAAGGTAAACCTGGATTTCAATACGTGCTACCTTGAGCATCGGCCAAACCAACCACGCCCCGACATCGAGATTGAAGGATCTATGTCCCCAATCAATCTTCGAATATCTCAGACTCAGCTGAGATTCATTCTGGAAATATTTAAAGCAGTTCCTGGGATTTTCGTACCTAATAATGAACAGCAAGAAGTTGAATACAAGACACTACTTCCGGTAGACGCCGAGACCTTCCAAGCTTCTCGTGCTGTGGAAGAGGAACCGAAACCGATGCACCGGGCTCCAGAGATTGCTCTAGAGAATGAATCTTGGGTGAAGCTAGATATGATTTTCAGAGTGGATAATGTTGGTTTGGAGCTCGTCCTGGTGAAAGAAAACGAGCCAGTCGGCTCGTTGGAGGATTTAAGCCTATCCAGATTTTCATTGGACGATACAAAGGTCAAGTTGCGCATGTTGAGTGACGGCGCTTTAGAGTCGGAACTTTTGATTCACTCGTTCTCGGTTAAGGACAGTCGCGCAAATGATATCAATAAATTCCGGAAGATTATGACCTTCATCAATAGTGAAGCTCAGCAGCAATTCATGGCTAGCGTTTCGATGTCTCCTGAGCCGGACAGACACGCGATTGTCATGCTCACCGTCGATAGTCCGCGAATCATCTTCGCATTAGACTATCTAGTTGCCTTGCAGTCGTTTGTGAATTCGGCATTTATGACGCCATCGCCCGTCAAAGTTGGAGAAACTGACGAAACACCTGAGGAATCAGATACCGGCTCAAGTGCCAATGGTGCAGAAAAGTCTCCGGTCATAAGCTCACCTAGTCGTGATACTTCGTTTCATGGTGGTGGTGAGATAACTGTATCTTTCAGAGCAGATATCGTGGATGCTCAAGTGATTCTGATAGCAAACCCCACAATATCTAATACCGAGGCAATAGTATTGAAGATCAAACAGGTGCTTGTTTCTCATCAGCATGTTTCGACTCTCCAGGTCAACCAGATCGGAATGTTCCTTTGTCGCATGGACAAGTTCGAAACAAGTAAACTTCGAATTCTTGATGATTTTACCGCCGAGCTGTCTATGAACAGTCAGTCGCAAGATAGGGGAGCAGCACTTACTAGCATCGACGTGCATATCGAACCCCTGGTCCTTCGCTTGTCCCTCCGAGATGTTCTTATTGCGATTCAGATCATCAATAAGGTGTCCGACATGTTGACCCGGGGAGGCTCCCAGAAATATGGAGCCAGCAAACCAAAGAAGGCGAAGGAAACCAAAGGGAGTGACACAAAATCTTCACGGGTACCAACTGCAGTCACCCCGAGTGGCCAGGACGTTTCAGCTAGGGGATATGCTCCCGATCAGAGACTAGCGCCTCAACAATCATCTGTAATGAGGCGCGAAGACTTGCAAGCTCAGATTGATGGTGTTAGGGTGATCCTCATAGGTGGTCTTCATGAATTACCATTATTGGATTGGAGCGTTAAGAAATTCACTATCGATGCTCGAGACTGGTCATCAACTATGAACGCAGACACCACGGTAGACACTTTCATCAACACTTATAACTTTTCGAAGTCAGCCTGGGAGCCTTTCATCGAACCTTGGCAGCTTGGGCTTCATATGGCTAAAGAGATCAACCCGGAGGTTCTATCAATTGAAGCTTACTCGCGAAAAACCATGGAGCTCACTATTACTTCAGCAACGATAGCGCTGGCCTCAAACTCGCTCAAATTCTTATCCACTGACGAGGATGTCCTTTCCAAGCCTAGAGGCGCTGATGCCCCTTATCGAATTCGCAACCACACTGGCTTTGACCTTCGGGTTTGGGCTGAAGTTGAAGCTGAAGAAGCCGGACCGGCAGCAAAGCTCAATGACGGTGAGGAGCGCTCATGGAGATTTGAGGACCCAACTACCATGCGTGAGAACCTTACCCCTGAAGGTAATGCGGGTTTCGTGGGTATCAAACTGGAGGGTAGTGGTTTTGAGAGTATCGGCCGTATTCCTGTCATTCGGGAAGGCGAGTTCCTGTATAATCTCAAGCCGAAGAAGGACAAAATCCTACACAAGCTTCTTGTCGACGTCAGATTGGACGCAGAAAACGTCAAGTACATCACATTCCGCTCACCCCTCCTACTCGAGAATCACACCCAAATCTCTGTAGAGATGGGGGTTTTCAGCCCTCCAGATGGCCACCTTCTCAAGATCGAGAAGATACTCCCGGGGGATGCCCGGCCTGCACCTGTCGGTTCAGCGTACCTCCACTCCCTTATCATTCGGCCTGACCAAGGATTCGGGTATGATTGGTCTAATGAACAATTGCATTGGAAAGACCTTCTGCAGCGACCAACGCGGACAATCACATGTGTCAGTGAGGGTGGACTGCAGGATCCCCCATTTTACTTTCAGTTGAACGCATCTTATGATAAAAATGACCCTCTTACCAGTAACTATCCTCACATGAAGATCCAGATCTCAGCCCCCGTAGAAATCCAGAACTTGCTCCCTTGCGATTTCGGGTATCGCATTTACGACAAGAATACGAAGAAGGATTGGACCAATTTCTTACGGAAAGGGGGGGTGAGCCCTGTCCATGTGGTTGAGTTGTCGCATTTGCTTCTCCTCAGCATCGACTTGCAGGACGCAGTTTTCAAGCAAAGTGAATTTGCCATCATTAATGGCAACGGCCAAGATTTTAAAAGAGACAATGTACTCCTTCTGAGAGATGAGAGAGGTGTACAATTGCGACTGAAGCTCCACTATTTCACGGTGCCTAACAGTGGTGGTGCTTTCAAGGTTGCTGTGTATAGTCCATATTTAATATTGAACAAAACTGGCCTGAAAATGAACATCCAAAGCAAGGGTTTCCTCCAGTCAGCCAAAGAAGCAGCAGGTGCAGGCATCAGAGCTGATCCAAGAAATGGCGGGCGGGCGCTCCCGTATATGTACTCATATCCGACAGATGATCCTAAGAATCGGTCTATCTTGAAGATTGATGACTCTACCTCAAGTAAACCTCAAAGCTTTGATGCCATTGGTAGCGCATTCGAGGTCGTTGTTCCAGCAAGGAATGATCCGTCTGAATACCATGCTGGTATATCCGTTGTAGAAGGACGTGGGAAATACAACCTGACGAAAGTTGTCACTGTGGCTCCCCGCTTCATCCTGAAGAATAGATCCGGGGAAGACCTACTGGTCAGAGAACCTGGCTCATCCAATGTCGTGAGCATGGGGGGTGAGGACCTTATGCCTCTTCAATTTTTGCGCCAAGTTTCAGAGAAACAACTGTGTCTATGCTTCCCTGGGGTAAATAATCAATGGTCGTCACCTTTTAACATCGCGGACGTCGGCACCATACATGTGAAACTTGCTCGGACGAATCAACAACAGAAATTGATAAAGGTTGATATTGTTATGGAAGCGGCGACTCTTTTTCTTCGCTTTAGCATGGAGGCTAGACATTGGCCATTCTCGATGCGCAACGAGAGTGACATAGAATTGATGTTCTTTCAATCTGTGAGTTGCTTACTTGCTAACAAGCCAAGAGAGCCACACTAACGAAAGAATAGAACCCGAATGTTGAAGAAGATGAAGTCGATAGAACAAGCGGGTGGCGCCCCATTCGTTATCGCCTTCCTCCCCGTAGTATTATGCCATACGCCTGGGACTTTCCCGCTGCAAAATACAAGTCCCTTGTCTTAACTTGCCGCGGCAAAGAAAGACATATCAGACTTGCTGAAATTGGAAACCTTATTCCGATGAAAATTCCCCCGGCTCACCACGGGGAATCCCAGAAGATCATTGACCTAAGTATCGTCGCAGACGGACCTACACAAACCCTCGTGCTGTCAAACTTCAAACCATCGAAGAGTATGTATAGGCAACAGAAGTCGCAGACGTCTCAATCAAGCGTTACTACTGGATTTGAAGTGAAAGAAGAGAACTCTGATGTCAACTTCAAGGCTCAGCTTCGTCTAGGTGGGGTCGGGATATCCCTCATCAATCAGAACATGAAAGAGCTCCTGTATGCTACTCTCCGCGAAATTGAAGTGAAGCTTCGTGAGTCTAGGCTCTATCAAACTTTTAATACCACAATCAAGTGGGTCCAAATCGACAATCAATTATACGGAGGAATTTTCCCTATGCTCCTATATCCAAGTGTCGTCCCAAAGACTGGAAAGGATATGGGAGCTCATCCCATTTTTCAGTCAATGATCACCCGTGTGAAAGACGACTCATATGGGGTTTTATATATCAAATATGCTACTATGCTCTTCCAACAGATGACCTTAGAACTTGATGAAGATTTTGTTTTCGCTATGCTGGACTTCCTTAAAGTCCCCGGCGCGTCATCGCCTGAGGAACAAGAAGACAGGCTTTGCGATGAGAACCTCAACATTCCAGAACCGAAAGAAGAAAATTCCGGCCAAGATGTCTACTTCGAGCTCCTCCATTTGCAACCAATGCAATTGGATATCTCCTTCGTGCGCACAGAGAGGGTTAATGTGGAGGATAAATTACAGTCTTCAAACCCTTTTATGTTCTTCGTCAATGTCATGACAATGTCTATTGGAAATGTCAATGATGCCCCTATTCGACTAAATGCTCTATTACTTGAGAATGCTAGGGTTTCGGTTCCTTTGCTTCTGTCTAACATCAAAAAGCACTACACACAGGAATTCATCCGCCAGATTCACATCATCGTCGGTTCAGCCGATTTTCTAGGGAATCCAGTCGGTTTGTTCAACAATGTCAGCTCCGGTGTGGCGGCTATTTTCTACGAGCCCATCCAGGGTCTCGTTATAGACAACTACAAGCCACAGGAACTAGGATACGGTATTGCAAAGGGGGCCACCAGCTTTGTTAAGAAATCTGTCTTTGGTCTGTCCGATAGTATGGCTAAATTTACCGGAAGTCTGTCAAAGGGTCTCGCTGCGGCGACTCTAGACAAAGAATTTCAAGACCAGCGGAGGATGTCGAAGGCTCGAAATAGACCGAAGCACGCCCTCTATGGAGTTACATCTGGCGGCAACGCTTTTGCGGCGAGCTTAGTCAGCGGCATTGGAGGCTTAGCACGTCACCCGCTTCAAGGAGCAGAGAAGGAAGGTCTTACGGGATTCGTAAGAGGAGTGGGGAAAGGGGTCTTGGGAGCTTTCACGAAACCAGCAATTGGTGCCTTTGACCTTGCCTCAAGTACGTGTCATACATCCTCCTTATTCTTTATCGTTTCAGTTTCAGTCTATTTTATTCTCTTATCTTTGATTTATTAGTTTACCATTTGAGGATATCGTAGCTAATTATTACGACAGATATCGCTGAGGGTGTTCGGAATACCACTACTGTATTTGATAGAGAGGGTCTGGATCGTGTCAGGCTAACCCGCTTCGTTGGCATGGACGGTATTGTGCGACCATACTCTCAGCGCGAAGCTCTCGGCCAATTCTGGCTCAAGACAGCCGATGATGGAAAGTACTTCAACGAGGACTACATCGCACACCTTGGGTTACCAGGGCGGGATATGATAGTCATCCTGACATATGAGAGAATCGTTCTCGTGCGCTCTCACAGGCTTCATACTGTGTGGGATGTTAAGCTCACAGACATCCAAACCATTTCTAAAGAGCGAACCGGAATGAGTATTACGCTCAAGGGAGGTGCGAACGGCCCATTCGTTCCTGTACAGGATGAGACCTCACGGAACTGGCTATATAAACAAATTGCCATCGGTGAGATAATCCACCTCCTTTTTCTTTTCTTTATCATTGGCTTCTCCTTATGGTTTCTTATTCTAGTGGATGTTTCACTGACGTGTTCCTAACCCTAGCTGTGAATGCATTCAATGAAAAGTATCATGCAAAGGGCTGAAAAACAAAAGGAAATAAATGGAAGAAAACTAGATACCCCGAAATTTTCCTCTTTTATTACATATGCTCTTGGGCTAAAAAGAAAAGAGGGGACAGGATAGAAATCGATGCAAGAACAGAGCTTTGCATTGGGTTTATATTATTCATTATTCAATAATCGGTTAACTCCTTATTCGCGCTTTTAATACATGTAATTATCAATTCTCTTCGTATTAGCGATCATCTATTATAATAAGCTTGATCTCCTTACATATGGATGTATTAAGGTGAAGAGCAGGTGATCATAATGCATCATGGTGACCGTTACTACATACATACATTGTATAGGTACAGTATATGGTTTCTGTTTCTTTTTTTCTCTCTCTCTCTCTTAAAAGAAAGAGAAAGAAAAAAAAACCAGGGAGCTGTGAGTGCGAGCATGTCTAGCAAAATATAGGACCGGACAGCTATCACAAAGGGATGGTAAGTGCCGTCACAATGCAATATGATATGACGCATACGCATAATAATAATTTAGTAAAGATAGTGAGAAGGGAAACCTATTTTCCTTCCGCACGGTCGACCAACCGGTTCTCCAACCCAATGGGTTCCCAGATATCGCGGGTCTTGCGGTTTTGCGCCCAGATGACATCCCCCTGGATGAAAACCACAACGCCACCTTTACCTGTCGCGCTAGCGGTGATCCGAAAGAGGGGATGCCCATTCTGTGGATGGGCCTCGCGTAGAGGTAGCATTATGAGGCCCTGTTCGGCACACCAAGTCTCAATAATGTCCTTGAAGGTGATTTCTTGTGGTAACGTTTTAGCCACTCGTTTAGGGGTTGGTATTCCCTTTTCTGGGAGAGGAGACGTGTTCGTGACATGATCAAGGATTTCGCGGTGTAAACGATGGCCATGGGCAGCTGGTTCTGGAGGTGGCAGTTCCGCTGTGGCACGGTCTCCCAGGCGGGAGGCCAAGTCCATCATTCGTAGACCCTTCACCCATTCGTCATCCACTGCAGCTATTTCATTTATTTCGGAAGGAATTTGAGATCGCCACCAGGAGAACCATTCCCCAACTTCTTCCAAGTTCGGTTCGTTGGTGAGCCAGACATACAGGATCTGGTGCCATTTTGGAAAGAACTCTGCACCCAGCAACAGCGCGGTGACATTGGGTTTAAAATAATCCTTCCATTTGAGAACATCCTCGAGAGCGGTGAGATCTTGATCCTGAGGATTAATCTCGAACTCTTCCCGTAAATGCTTTGCGAGGCGTGGTAAAAGGTGGTTCTGTAGTGAGATATCAAATTCGGACCCCAGAACCTCTTTCCACAGGCCAACTCCGCTGACCAAACCCTTGCGCAAGTCCCAGGTGTCCAAAACCAGGCGAAATTTTTTCTTCATATCAGATAATAACCCGGTTGCGTGCTTTGGATCCGTATGTTGTTCATCTAGGTACTGCAGCCAGGTGAAGAGCCACCATGGGAATCGTGAGCTTTGCTGGTTTGAACTAGGATGGTGCTTGCTGCTTCTTGGCTTCCATTCCTTTATGGCGTTTCCAAGTTTTGGGACTATAAGCTGGTTCAGCACGTTTGTATACACAAACGTTGGAAGGACTTCCTTCCATGCCATAATCAAGGATGTGGCTGGTGAAGGGTCGTACACGTCCCAGTCGTTCAACAGTGCCGAACGAACCCGGGGGAGCCACATAGTATAAATCATGGTCTCATATGGCGTCGTGGATTGACGTGGCCGCCCATCAGCTTCACGTTTTCGAGATATAAGGGGCTGAAGACGACGGAGGTCCAAGACCAGGTAAGTAGGATCTTTCAGCGGGTCCCATGCCTCCATTGCTTGTCTGAACAGAGGGTGCAAAGCAGCGACTGCAGCATCGGAAAGCCGGTATTCGTCGATCATATCCCGATACTCCCTTTCCAACATCTCCAGTTTGTTAGCAATGTCCTCGAACCTTGCTGCCAAATTGGCTTCAAGCTTGACAATTTGTAAGGCCTCTATCGCCGAAATCAACACCGTTAGCTGATCCATCTTCACTTGTTGCACATCCATCTCCTCTACAATCTGGATCTCCTCAAGTTCAATAAACTTCTTTCTCTCCGTCAGCCCTTTCCATTCATCAGCAAATGCTTCGAGCTCATGTCGGGCTCGTCGCGCAATCTTCACCGCTTCATTTTCAGACTGGTTGACGAATTCCATAGGCGTCATTAAGCCCGCTGTGGACGTCAAGACCCGTTGCTCCTTCCCCGTGGCATCGATCAACGACTTAAGTACGGCAGGGACGTCTAAGCCTACAGTGTCTGCTTCGATTTCACGAGCGGTCCTGAATCTCTGTTTAGATGGTCCTGATGGTGTGCTTACTCCGCTGTGCCCTTCATGTCTGCGGCCTTCTTTTCGCTTTCTACGTCGCCGCCATTCCTCATCTGAGCTCTCCTCCGGCGCCTCTCCTCTTCTGGCTGCCGCTCGTTTCTCTTCTTCCCTCGCCTGCTTCGACTTCTCTCTAATAGCGCCTAGACCGACGCCCTGCGGCCGTGACTGAGCTTCGATAGGGTTAACGATTCCTTGCCCGCTGGACCCTAAGCCTTGTCCTTCAACGTATCCCATCTTTGCCATCATACGCGCCGCGAAGGAGTTCCCACCCATGCTGGAATCCGTCTTAGTATCTCCCCGGCGTGGCGTTCCGGTAGGGGAGTTCGCCATGCTGTTCCATGCGCCGTGATCTGCAGTCCCCAAACTAGAGGAAAATGGAGGGGATTCCGAGCGAGAAGCTGCCGAAGCGAAGCCGCGAAAACCGAGTACTGGCCGGGATTCTCCTTCGTCCGAACTCGTCTCCTCAATTTTTCGCTTCTGGCCAGCGAAGTATGAAGCAGGTGGGGAATCCATAGCCTAAGCTGTCAGCAAAAAGACGTACCGATTGTCTTGGGGTGGTGGGAAGCTCACCGAGACTCATATGTAGTTGCGCCTTAAGACTTTTGATAGTAGCGAAGGTCCAAACACCGAGGGCCAATCACGTGTCATGTAAATGATGTGGTAAAATAATTACCGGGCATTTAGCAAAAACCCGGAAATTTTAAATACGGCGGTATTTGCCATGAGTTCCATGATCATTGGTTAACGCGGTGAATATTGGTTCTGGAACGGGCAGCTACCAGCGATACTGCACGCACTTGTTCGTTTTATCAAGTCCACTTCCTAGATATCTTTGAACTTGCAAGACTCAATTTACCTCCTCAATATGGCTCGGTTACAGCATGCTTGGGTTCATGAGCACTTCAAGGCTGTCGAAAAGCCTCATCTCAAGACCCCGCGTCGCCAATGTCGGTATTATAATAATGAGATGAAGTTCGATACTAGACGACAGAGCACTCATCTCAAGCACTGTACGCAATATCAAGAGCACCTTCGAAAGCAGCCTCCTTGGGGCCTGTTTCAGTCAATAATATCACCCCCTATACCATCCTTGCAAAAGAAAGATCTTCTTGACCAAAAGTTTGCCCTTGCAGTACATCCTTTTACTATGTATGAAAAACCTGCAACGTAGGAAGCTTTTCAAGCTCCTGCTTCAGGCTATGCCGGAACTTGACCATGTGTTCTTTACTCTTTGCGACTCACATGGCTTACAGCTGCTTATCAAGAATATTCTGCAGCTTCCTTGGTTTGCAAGTATTCTAAAACGCATCAGCAGGATTGTTGGGGAATTTAGGGAGGCACTTTTACAACTGGCTATTCTTAGAGAATACCAGATGATGGAGATGGAAAACACAAGGCCTTTATCATCAGGTATGTGAGACCTATTGATAACACAGTGCAGCGAACAAGCTAATGTCTACTTAGTGTTCTGACGCAATGGGGCTCTAATTTTGGCATGGTGCACTCTTTGCTTCGTATGAAAACAGCGCTACAGCGCTATGCTCTTAATTCTCAGGCCAACTTTGTTGTGAAGCGGAACCAGGTAGATGGCGATATTATCAGGCTCACCCTTCGCCACGGCTTCCGGAAAGATGTAGAGATTATCGATCAGATCTCACAACCAGTTCATGAAGTTCAAAAGCAGTCATAATCCTGTAAGGGTCATCTAGGTCATGTCGTTGCAAGATGGGAAAGTATCAGGGTCAAGTGGCAAGCAATGCTGGAGTCGGGTCAAATATCCGCAAGTGGAAGTAATATTTGCTGGAAACGAGGCTTCTATCTGGGCACGACGGCATAAAACTTTGTAGCCAGCATACTACTTATGTATACTACTGGTATTTTGGTATCTTGAAAATATCTACCAGGTAAATACCTGGTATTTATTTATTTATTTATTTTTTTTAAATAAAGCTAACTAACTACCTCCCAATATAATCTTTCCGACTAGTTTCGATGAGCTCCATATTTACTATTATATGATAGTACGGAACCCCTATATGGCTTAGATCTACAGGCCACCAATGGGCACTTTCTGCAATGTTTACCGCATTCCGAATCTATCTACTACTACCTATGTAGCTCTTCAACTTCTTATTCTTGTCTTGTGTTCCTAGGTAGGTTCGTAGGTGCTAGTTGTATTCCTGAGACAATGATGAATAGCACCTCATCTAATAAGGTACATAAAAGGAGATGAAAGTAGATGTCGGTAAGCTGACGCCGACGCAAGGAGCTGAGAAAGCCTAGAAGCTTGAAGCAGCGACCTCAAGTTAGGTCCATTACCGTCCGTCAATCTTCGTCGAGACTATCCGAGTCAATATCCGCCTCACAAAAGGCTTTCACGCTTGCTTCCATGGCCTCATAAAGTGGTATGGGACCTTGTATGATCCAATTTGATAATTATTCGGCCATCTCAATGTTTCCAGCTTTGAGCCTGGCCCGGCTCCATGGGATTGGCTTTCTTGCACAAGAAAACGTCCTCCCCGGGGCATCTGACATTGGTGGAATAGACAAAATGCTAAGTGCCACTCGATGCAATCTCGGATACCGAATATGCTGTTCTTCCAAGCACCACCATTGTACAGAGCTTGACGTCATATAAACATGTCGAAGTGGCATTAATGAATGACGGAAATTCACTTATCCATCACCGAATCCAATGCTTCTCTAAGCTCAATCACGTTCTTTCCTAGTCCTTGCTGCTGAAGCTCAAGCTAAAGGCTACTAGGATTGGAAAGTCCTTACAGATTGTCTCTCGGACTCCTTGTGCTTGGCTAATTGCCTGACACATCTCGCGAAGTTCCCATATTCTCGTTATAAACTGTTTCCCTTTGCGGGTACCGCTTTGGATAGGCGATAGTGCTTTTCACAACAAATAAGGCCATATCGACAGCATTGCGCGTTCGAGAGTAGAACTCGTACTCGCTATGCACCCGCTACCCTGGCCTACGTTTTATCCGCACGGAGTCCGCTATACTCTTAGCCACTATATAACTTCAAATTTACGTTCATCGATGTGGAGGTATTCTAATTTCTGACTAGCATCAACATCAATTCCACATTTATTAAACAAATGTTTCATCACACTTTGTGCTCAGAAAGCATTCCACCTACCTTAGGCTTATAAGTACTAGTAGTATCGTATTATACACGATAGTGGCCGGAGCTAAAGTCCAGTTTATCACATTATACATCTGAGAAAGCAAGACTAGGAGCATTAACAGCCGTAGCTACTAGATAGTTGAAGGAGGACTATATCGTATATATAAGGTATAACTCCTAGAATACCTTACTGATAGCAGTATAGCTAGAGGGGAAAGCCATTGTGCATATCATACTCTTAAGTTAATTGCTATCCTAGGTACCATCATATAAACTACCCAGTACTACGTATAGTGGCAGGCATAGAAAATTGGGCTAGGGGTTTACCTCAATTCTTTACGGAGGAGGGGCCTATTGAAATTGAGAATGTATTGATGGCCGAAGGGGAGGATGAAAATACAAATCCGATTATCAATGATAGCAAACCTAGTCACTTTGTCTATTTTCTATGATGATAACGAATGATTGGGACACACCCAAGCGAGAAGACATATGACGTTCACCCTACTAAAGTCACCATCTGATATCCGCCAGATTCTTTGCATGTTCCATTCGTTGTTGAGCGTGTCACCTTGAATAGTCTTGGAATCGATGTAAACGGCGCCAAGTTCTTTGATGTGAACATGACGACGAATATTTGTTGATTCATCTGCGATCGATAAATATTGAGCTGTTCGGAAGAAGAGATATATGGTGCGATCCTTGCTCGAGTATCTTGATAGTCTTCTGTATTTCCATACTAATTAGCCCAAAGATTCGATAAACCAAATTAAACAGTAGCACATTTCTTACCATCAAGGAGCTTCGTGAGTATTCTCTTTAGGGATAGAAATTTGATACCGTCATGGATTAGTAGAATGCTTTTTGGAAGCCTTTTATGTTTCGCATCAAATACAGCTAGACGAGTAGGATTTCAAGCACGCTTTTGCCCGCATGAAAGACATTCTGCAATATCGGTTTCTTTATCATGCTTGTCCGGTTAATGAAAGAGGCTGTCCATGTAGCATCTCCCTAGATTTATTTCGATTTTCCATGTAAGCAAGCGTAAGCATGGGTCATGCCGGGAGAATTTGAAGGAGTCGAGTTAGAGGCTACATGAATGTAAGTATAGAGAGCAAACAGCACATGTGACCAAAAGTGAAAGAAGACGATTGCAAGAAAGACTGCATGCATGGCTTTTTTTAATTTACTCCGTAACTTTATCAACTATATCTAAATTATGTTCTACTCTAGATTACCAGGCAAAGAAGGAAGAAGAATATAGGTATGCTACCAACTCACTACCGATTTCTCCCTGTTGAACCCCCCTCGCAGTTGCTGGTCAGGCTTCACAACCTTGCCCTGTAAGACGGTGAATCTAACGATCCCTTCGCAGTCCTCTGGTCGTACTCTCGCAAGCCAGATTCCCTGTGCTGCGCCCTCAACCTCTCGTTCGTTTCTTTCTTGTATGTCTTCGGTAGAAATTTTTTCGTCTCTTACAGCACTGTCTTTCTTATACCAATCGAAGTCTTGCCGTCGATATACCATCACGTTTGCTGAGTATTTGTGTCCCCCAACATGGCTGATGAAATGGACCCCCACCCCGCCAGGGCGCTCATCGTGCATATCTCGATATAGCCCGTACATACGTAGATGTCGTTCGAATTCGCGTCGAAGCAACGGGGCTGAAATTCCGCAGCGCGCGTCGCGCGTCCGCTGAGAGCAGAGGAGAATGACAGCGGCATGTGGACATGGTCGGGAGCGTAGTGGAGTTAGAGAGAGATCCTGGCCCATACCCTCTGGCCCGGCTGGGGTCGAAGAGTGTAGAGGTGTAGTCGTTGTCACTGCACAACTAACAAAGTACCGAATCAAATCGGGCGCTAGAGCCGGTGTCACGTGGTCGATCACGGTGAACGCAGGCAGAAGCAAGACCATCGTTGGCCGCTTCCCATTCTCGTAGTTATGGTACTCATCAGGGACAGGCATATCCGACGCAGAAAGCTTAAGCCTCTACAGAACCATGTTAGTCGGACATATCAATGAAGAGTGAAGGACTTCGCACCCCATTGCTCGGTTGCAACCCGCTTTTGCCAATAGCTTCCATCACGCTTCCTTCCTCATCAGTGATATCCCTCACCCAGTCCGTCTTGCCTGTCGCTACCAGCAAGTGAGTCGCCCATTCATTGACCTTTCCATACAGCTTATCGCTTTGCTCTACTTGGAACCGTGCAGGGTAATGGATTGTGCAGCTTGCACAGTCGCGCTCACAGTCTTCGCCATCCACAGCGGGATCAACTTTAGGAAAGATCGCATAATGAGATGGGGCATTGGGGTTTCTATTCGGAGAAGATGAAGACAGAAGCAACTTGCCGCGGAGTAATAAAGATTGCATGTTGCGAGAGTCTTGGCAAGAGGTAGAAAGGTCTTATCAGATCCGCGCGGATCTTGATACCGCCACCACACTCCAAGAACCATAGATGATGAGAAAGTGATGGCTTGCAATGAATAATAGAAAGCAGCGATTTATTAACATCCTGACTACTGCACAATCATGGGTTACATCCGTCTCAGCTGATGACGTGGGAAGGCTAAATTTCAAGTCGATTTGTCATGGCGCTAAACGATTTTCGTTGGTTTGAATGCCAGAACGTCCGTTGTGAAGCTGTTTACGTACCAGCGTTTACGTAATATATAGACATGATTTCCCTGCGCCACATATGTACAGTGCATAGTAATATAGCAAATCTTGAAAAGCCAGCACTTTCAATACCCAGGGCCATCTCCTCAATGATATTTTAGGACTAAAACGCATTGGTTTTAATATTATACTGTAGCCTTGAGAAGTTGCTTAGAAATGCCGGGATTTTCCCTGAATAGAATTCCCCCTTACCAATGAGGTCAATCGATTGGGGGAAGCCTAAACGGCCTCGGCACGTGGTCGCTAATAACCGCTGCCTAAATTGCGTCTCGTGAGAGGTTTGAGCAACATTGAAAGATTTCTGAGGGAATTTATCGAAATGCAGTCAGTGTCTTTGACCGGTTATGTTTTGACGGCGATGAAGGCGCCATTTTCTCTAACTGATCATTATATAGGCGGTGCTTATTTTGACTTCAATTTAAATTTCCTATGGTCCCAAGATCATCTTTTTATGGTTCAAAAAAGGCGCTGCCAGGTTTTTATTATGCAGATTATCCGGAGACCCAGCGTAGGGCGGGCGCTAGTAGGCTAGCACTGACCCTAATGTGAAAAAGCGTATAACACCGTACCTTAATACCTAGAGGGGTATAGCTCCACTCTCTAGCGTGCTCCTTTATTGGTCCATCTTGCTAGCTTATGATTAGCACTGCTATGGCATGATGGCGCGCTTTAGCGTGCACGCGGCCCGTCATACCGTCTAAGCTTGCTGAGGCAAAGTAGGCCGAGGCGAGCCGAGACCAAGCGAGACTAGTCCAAGACAAGCAATTTTTAGGCTCATCTTGCCGAGACCCAAGCCTTGCTTGACTATTCTACACACTGTCACACATCAATCTGCTTTCCACTTCTCATCTATATTTGTGCAAAGTCATAAGTGTATATAGAACCTCTCTGAACCTCTTCATCTCCTTTTGATACATTTCTCGCCTCCTGTTCTTTTGTAACGAGGTCGTTTTGTGGATCGCGCATCGCAACCGCAATTGCGACCAAACTGACGCGACTAATAACCAGACCGTCAACACATATGTTGGCAGCTGCAAATGGATAACTAACAAGTGCCCTTCCTCTACTACAGATGATGTATAAAACATGGCACGGCAAAACTCATGGCCCTTATACCAGAAGTGCGTTATACCGCCTTGATTCAAGTCAGATGTCGGCTGGGGACGCTTGAAGTAATCAAGCGCACATCTGAAAACCCGTCACAGTCGCTACCACAGTTCAGAACCATGGTTTTCCGCCATAGTATTGTCAAGTGGAAAGAATTGAATAAGGGATGTAGATCTAAGGGATTCAAGGCAAAGGACTTTGAAGAAATAGTAGTATTCTAGTTACTAGTCGAGTAGTAATAATCAACAATTCATAGAATAACATAATCCACCTGCTTTGTCGGATGCTTTAAAAGCAGACAAGACAGCCACGCAATTTCTTAAAATAATCACTGAACTTGGTGAGGCTGTGTCTCTACAATGACATATGCAAGTTCGTAGCAAAGCAAAGAGCCAGTGACATTCTATTTTATAAGAGTCACCGCTTCACTATGGACTATAGCATGGTGCAGGTTCAGGGTAATGCTAACAAAGCCACTGGTTTTATATCATGAAGATCTTAGAGTAACCCCCCCATCATATCGGGACGTGGAAACTTCTAACTGATTTCACAGAAAGAGTATAACATTGGCTTCGACGTGAAGTAAGACCATACTGGGAATGGAGCTCACTGACAAGGACTGCGATAGAATGACAACGACTATCAAATGACGAAAGTATTTCGGTCTTGTCAGTATACTTATAGAACATTAGACTTATTACTGTGGCGTCTTGAGTAGAGTAGAAAAGGGCGGAGACTGAGCCCACCCTGGTCCCTGAATCCGATGGTGATCAGCGTTTATCGTTGATCTCCCATCCTTAGGAATTTGGGCCGTTACATAGAGGAGTGGAGGGAAGTTGTAGAACAGTGGCAGTTGCAGCACGGAAATAGGTCGAATACTTGGGAGAGAAATTATTATTGGAGAATATCAAGATCGATACTTATCCCTACATAGCTCTAGGGCGTCCAGGAATTGATAAGGACACAACGCTTTGGCTAAGGACACAACATGCTAACCGCTTATAGATAACACGTACATAGCC
>JAHQZX020002489.1:0-44113 GCA_019804575.2 Pseudotulostoma volvatum | reverse complement strand
TTGTCTTCCTTTTCTTATTCGTCTACTGCGACTGTGACACAGGCTACAGAGCACCTAGGTGATCTCTGGGAGGTATTTACCTTCGACGCCAAACAGTGTCTTATGTATTTTAATAGTAATTCCGTCCTATATAGCCTTTCGGCCACTTAAAGACGTTATAATACAACAACAACAACCATGGTAAATACCGCGGTATTTACGAATTTCCCGATTTTTGCTAAATACCCGGTAATTATTTTATTTACCAAAATATCACAACGCTCGAAAGCAAAGCTCCGGATCCGCCGCGAGCCGAGAGACATTCTTTAAGAACCAGGAGTCCAACTAGCCCTTGATTTCCATGACTACAAAGAAGGGGGTTATGGTAGGTACAAGTGCCTTCTGCTTGTCACCGATCGCTGGTTGGGTTTTTCATGGGACTACTGCCTTACAGATCACAATTCTAGCGGCCCTTAAATACGCTGTTTGGGATTCTTGAAAGACAGTATCAGATTCGGCCTAAGAAGACTGAATGCGACAATGAGATCTTCATGAAACGGAAAGATGTCTTGAACTGGTTACAAACTGAAAAACACGTCAAAGTCGAGCCTTCGCCGCCGCATACAAAGGAACTTGATGGCGCCGCCAAACGCTCGGGGGGTGTGATCGAAGACAAGTCCCGTGCTATGCGTTACTCCTCAAAGCTCCCGAAACTTATGGCCAGAGATTGACCGTGCAGCTGTTTATCTCTTCAATCGAACCCCGCGATGCTTCTACAATTAGAAATCTCCGTACGATCACTTCTTTACCTGCCTGGCGTTTCGAGATGGTGTGGTCGTCCCTGACCGCAAGCCGCAGCAAGGATATCCCAAGGTCTATGGCTGTAAAGCATACGCCTTGACTACCGAATTTCTGAAGAAGGAGAAAAGACTTCAAGGTTTTAATCCGAAGGCATGGATTGGCTTTCTTGTGGGATATGACTCGACAAATGTTTATCGCATATGGAACCCTATAAAGAATATCGTCATACGAACTAGGGATGTTGCGTTTAACGAAGACGTAGTTTTTGACAGCAATCTAGAACACCTTAGGGATGTGAGGCAGCGGGTGACTTTACCACTACACCACAACGCCAAAAGGCCCAATGGAGGACTTGGTAGGTCATCCAGTCAGCGTACTATATGTCAGGTTGGATGCACTCATCGGAAAACTCCCACATCTCAGAACCCTCCCCCAAACAGCACATGTATTAGCACCCAAACTTCTCCCCTTATTCATACTCATCATGGCGGCTGGTACGACTAGAGCTGCCAAGAAAAAGAATAAAAGGAAGGCCGAGGCCGAGGCACGCGCTGTGTGCGCTGTGTGCCACGTGTCGCGTGCGCGTCTGAACGGCAACCCTGCCCACAACCTGCATGAAGGACACTAGCTGGAAGATGGACGTGGGAACCCTGAGAGTGACATGATGATAGATGAGGCATGTGAAACGACGCCTGGGTCTGACTTCATTGACGGGCTCTTTGAGACACAGATGAAGGTAAGAGCTGAGACACAGGCTCTCTTGTCGGAATTCTGCCATGGGCTCAACAACCTTATCGACCAAATGCTCGCCAAATGCGGGACAGACCAGGTGGTGCCCCGAGTGGCTCACAACCTAATGGAGTGCTTGAAGGCGTGCGCCGTCGGGCACATGGGGCTCGGAGATAGCATCTCTCGTGAGCAAGTAACGATTGCTCCTCCTCGTGATGTGTAGCCGAAACCAGAGCGAGCGCAGCCTAAGCAAGCGAGCCCGCTCCAAATGGACCCCAAAGCCGAGGAAAGAGCCTCTCAACCCGAGGCCCAAAAGAGCTATGCTGAGATTGCCCGGAAAGCGGCACCTACGAGCCTCCCAAAGAGGCCGGCTCAGCCTACACCAACCAAGAAGCCGGCCCAATCGAATAGGGTATTCATAAGGCTTCCAGAAGACTCGGCCCTACGGTCGGTACACCCGCTATACGTCGTGAAGACGATTAACAGCATTCTCCCACTTGGAAAAGAGGTTGAGACGGCCTCCTTCGTTCGAACCGGGACCGCCGTCACATCGAAAGCTGGGACTACGGTAGAAGATTTGTTGTCCGACAAGGAGAAAATTTCCCAAGCCCTAGGGAACGGACGAGTTGAGGGCGACGAGAAATGGGTGGTGGTTAAAGTGCACGACCTCCCAACGAGAATGACAATGCTGGATGGGAAGAACAGCCTATACGCCAGGGAGGTCTCGATCGAAGGAGACGTCCTCCCAGAAGTTACCGAAGCTTTCGGTGTGGCCCCAGAGACTATACGCTGGGTCAGAAAGCAGGATGGATATGCAACAGCCTCGGTCCGTTTAGCTTTTCGGGCTGGGGGCTTGAAGAATACCCCCAAGGCTGTAGTAGCCATGAGGGCCCGGCTGAGGGTAGAGCATCCCACCTTCAGGGGTGTGAGACCGCCTCAGTGCAAGGTGCTGGGGAATCTACAGAACGCAAGGGTGTAAGGGCACGCCAAGGTGCAGGCTGTGCGGTGACCTAGGTCATCGGACAGCTGAGCACCCGCTCGAATATTGTATCAAGTGAACTGCGATGGTGAGCATTCAGCAGACAGCCCTTTATATCCCAAGACAGTGCCGGTCTCCTGGAAGCCCCCCGAGGCGCGAAAGCCAGCATACGCCGGGTCGTTTGTATATCTAGTTTGTCTCTAAATTTTTTTTTTTTTGTCTTCCTTTTCTCATTTGTTTACAGCGACCGTGACATAGGCTACAGAGCACCTAGGTGATCTCTGGGAGGTATTCACCTCAGTGTCTTAATGTATATTAATAGTAATTCCGTCCTATGTAGCCTTTCGGCCACCTAAAGACGTTAAATAATACAACAACAACAACAACAACAACAACTTGACAAGGGGTGACTATCTTCATATCAATTTAAATGATCTGTCAGAGTTACTTACGCAATTAGATATTGATGGAACTGAAGGCCTGAGAAGGCTTTAGGGGGCTTGTTCAGTGGGTGGTGATCCTGGATCACCAACCCAGGCTATCTACTCTAGAGAACTAGCGAGCTGACTAATCCTGGCGCTTGGGGTACCAACAGATATCAAACCTGAAGATGTCCCAGACCAGCCAGAAAGCCTCCCAAGCTTCGAAGATGATGTGAGGGACCATAACCAACTATATTGGTAGGTGTCGAAAGGAAACCAAGCACGTGGGAAAGAAAGGTGCCACGCAGAGTATTGTACGGGATCCCGTGTCAAGTGATAGGGTTTAACCCTATCATGTGACAATGTCAGGCTGAGGACAGATGACGATGCTATTCACATACAAAGAATTACCTTAATTGACTACAAAGAGGGTTAAAGAAGGAAAGAGAAAGGGAAGTGTCAAGCACCTGACATATAGTACGCTGACTGGATGATCTACCACGCTGCCTCACAAGACATGCTACGGAGACGGATATACATAGGGCCGAGGATAACCACAAATGAAACTGTAACGAATGTAATTATATAAGTCTTTCTAAGAGGTCCTAACCTCTTACAGGGAACCCTGGCACGATAGATGAGACTGTGGAGGAGTTAACTGAAGGTTACGAGTGTCAGGTTGTTATTGTTGTTATTGTTGTTTTTACTTAACGTAGAGAGTCCTTGACATGGTAGACTCTGGCAGCAGTAGCATGCTCTCTAGAACCCTCTCCTAAGGCCCATAAAAGCGTGTTATTAAAGGCACGGTTATAGTTTAGTTTGGTCAGGTGGGGCCCATAGTATTTAGGCTCGATTTCCAATAATTTTTTTTTTGGATTATTAGAAGTGCAATGAAGGAGGTTAAAGACGAGTTATTTGATTTCGGTTTGTGACACTTGCTTCCGCCGACTACGCCGTGAGTCTATTGTATTTAATTAGCGTGTATACTAGTTGTTTTCGCCATATTCCTCAGGCACCCGCAGCCTTGGTGCCCAAATCGTGTTCCCTTTCTGCTTGCCTATATTTTCTGTCCTTGTTTGTCATTAACCAACCTACCTACCATTTCTCACCCACTAAATTAGCTTTATAGCAAGATTACTTGCAAGGCCTCCTATTCTAGATCTATATAGTAGTACGACATATCTCATGGAGCGGCTATTCTAAGTGATGAGAAGCCCATAAATGAGTTTGAAAAGGAGTTCATTGCTTACTCTACCCCTTATACTGAAAAGGAAACTTTTGTATATTGCAGTGCCGTGCTACCGTATCATGTACCCCCGCAGCCGTCCCGAAGCCAAACGCTAGAAGGACGAAAAACGGTATTTTATAGCAATTGGCGATGCCTAACTAACGCCAAAAAACAGCAACGTGTCTAAAAGCTAGTGAGCAGGACTCAAATCCTAAGCCTTGAGGGGCTATAAAATGTAGCACATATATCTGCGATCAATCTGGGCATAACCGGCTTCCATGCCTTAATAAATAACCTTGTATATAGCGTAGTGGCTTGAATTGATGCCGGCGTTGATGTATAACTATTGATTTATATTTGCGTTATCTAGCAGCACTTCACTACGGCCTGAGCCCTACCACAATCCTTACTTATATATATCATCTGCCAGAGACTTCCAAGTTCCTGCCGTGCCTTACCGCTATCTTCACCGGCTTTGAGGTAAGGCCCTGCGATGCAGTTATATGCGGACTAGAGAATAATGTGATATACATAAGAGTTGTTGGCTCTTGGCTGTCAGGCCTGTCGATTATCAAATTTCGGTTTGTTGTAGCAGTCTTCATACAGAAAGAAGTTCGATGCTGATTAATCGCTTCCTTATGATCTGTCATGACGCAATATATAGAGATCATTATGCCCTGGAAACCTAATTATATCTGTTAACTATACGGGTAGCTACTGATGCTCAGGCTGTCCTTTAGCAAACTACTTTAGGTTGTGACCTTGTCAATTCCTGAGGGAGGGTTGACTTTCTGAAGCCGATCGCCTGGTAGAACTCCTTAATCTCTGATCGAAATGACATTTGTCGTTTCGGAGGAGTTCTATATTTACAGTGCTGATGTACTGTAGAATGTATTTGCCATAGCGAGTTCTCTTTCTTGCGAGGCACTGAGTCATTAGGGGCATATAAATTAGTATAAATTAGTATACTAGGGTATTGTATGTAGTGGACAAATACTACTTTAAGACCATGCGCATCGTCAAAATCTATCAATGGGGGGTCGTTACAAAACCTAACTGAGGCTCTTCTATCTACACTCCCTATCTCTTTCATACTTCCAAATCAACCTTAATTTGATGCCACTTGGGTGAATAGGGACCGGCATGACAAAGCTCACCCATAAAGCATGCCTCTTGATTCCTCGAAGGAGGGTCCATTCGTAGGCATTAGATACTATTAATAGCCTTTATAGTAAAATAGAATTTACTTTGCTCATTTCGACACCAGGAAATCTCTCCCCTCTTTCAACTGTATGTAATGTACATACGTATCCCTTTCCCCGGATCGTTGGTAATTTCGGATTAGTCTGTTGCGCAGTCTACTATGTAGCTATAGAATACGTAGTTGCGAACCCTTCTCTAGATTTGCATCACTCTTCATTCGGCGTTCACGGCACAGTGCGTAATTAAGCTTGTTGATACAACATACATGTACTACTACTCTAGTATGATGGTATCACAGTACGTCTCTTCCTTTTGAGGTATGCTAACTACGATCACGCTAAGGCTAATATAGCATGGTTAATCTGGCTATGTCCGTTGACCTCTACTGCTATTGGTTGAAAACTAGGAGACGATTCAAGTCAAAATGGGGCCTCCGAAGTATCACCATTGGTAGTTGATTAAATAAATTCAATCAGAATCATTACTTCCTTGATAAAGCATGGCACACCGCCTTATTGGAATAGTTTAAATTTTAGAGTTTGGGAATTTGCTGACGAAATCTGGCATTTTCAGGGCAGTCATTGGTTTACACCTCCGGAAGCTACTAGTAATTATACTATACCCCATTAGGATCAGAGATGCCGACATATGGTGTATTATGGTGTATTTAATAATATTGTTATTTGTCATATACATTACACAGTATCGATTGGTACATTCACAAGCCGAGGCGATGACGTCGGCATACATATATATATATACTTCTCAAAGGATCTGTTATTTATAAAATGATTTATGTATGATACTTAGTAGAGAGGTGTAGATATCGTATAGCTACTACTAATAGAATATATAGATGATTCCTAGAATCCTAGTTTGGAGCATCATGTCTAATACCGTAGGACTTCGTCTTTCGTTTATCATTAGTTATGGGGACTTGTATGTTTTTCCCTTTTCCCTGCTTTAGCTCATGCTTGACGTCTTTATTATTAATAATGCTTCATACATCGCTCTAACAATTGCCCTATTTCGGGGTCTAACTAATATAATAAATAGGTTCCTGCATCCTACTGCTCCATTCAATCTATCATCCGAATTCAATCTTTCTTACTATTGCTACATACAAACTTAATTTACCACCAGAATTCTACACATATACACACAAGTAATAACTAAAGAGGAATATTAAGAGGAGGTGTC
Organism: Pseudotulostoma volvatum; assembly: GCA_019804575.2. NCBI lineage: Eukaryota > Fungi > Ascomycota > Eurotiomycetes > Eurotiales > Elaphomycetaceae > Pseudotulostoma > Pseudotulostoma volvatum. Next base: position 37,572 of record JAHQZX020002489.1, on the reverse strand, counting down.
TTCTCTCGCTTTTCTTTTAGTGATTAATTGGTTTCTTGAAGCGACAAGATCGTCTATTCAATCCATTGTCGAAGAACGATTATCATTTTCTGAAGAGTAACTAGAAAAGGGATTGCTCCCTCTGTGTGCTATCCGACTCTTTTCACATGATAGCACCACATTTTAACGGAAGAGGATAATTAAATCAACAGGGTAAATTTTTGGATACCAAAGGAAGAACAAGCCAACATGTGGATTCTGTCTTTTTGGGTTTTGCCGATTATCTCAGCCTGTATGTGGATTTGTAAGTTCTCACAACCCGAGAAAGACGTTTGAAAGGAAAGCGAAGGGGAGGTTGAATGAGGGATAGGAACCGTACTGACGATGTGCTCGGATAATAGCTATGCTCATTACAATGATCTCCGTTTGGAGTATTGATGGGCAACCTCACTATGCCAGTATGTCAGCAGGACAAACTGTCGCGTATGTTTGCCGTACTCCCTGTTCCATTGGCCCCTCGCTTGAGGATTGTAACCTGATACAGATGTCATGTAGCTACATTTCCGACATTGGAGCCGGGTACCTGAAGCCACTCTTCATCACGGGGAGCGCCATCACGGTTGTTTTCCTCGATCTGTCGTTGCTGTCCATGCGATGGCTTCGACACAAGGGTCTTTTGCCGCACAATAAGGGAGTTTTCGACAAGTTTTGCGCTGTTGTTCCCATTTTTTTCTCCATCGTGGGCGCCGCAGCTCTGATTCTACTTTCCATCTTCAATACCTTGCACTATCATCGTCTCCATTATGCACTTCTGATCGTTTTCATGTAAGTGTGGTTTTAGGCAGGATCCAAAGATGGAGACTAATCCTATATAGAGGCGGTTATTTGCTCAGCGCTATCTTCATCTGCTTTGAATACTGGCAACTTGGGGTATTCTATCACCAAACTCACGTCATCTTGTTTATCAACTTCTGGATTAAGTTATTCTTTTTCGTCGTTGAACTGGCCCTCTCGATTGCATTCGGATTGTGTTCTCAGAATAAGACACGCGAAAATGACGCTGCGGCGCTCGAATGGAGTAAGTTAACAATGATCTATTGCGAAAAGATCCCATGGCGCTCATTTCATTACTAACCCTGTTTCCAAAGCAATTGCCTTCGTTTTCACCTTCTATATTCTGTCCTTTATAGTCGACCTCCTACCCGCCGTCCGTACCCGACAGCCCATGCCGAACGATGAAAAGGAAGCCCCAGCCGCCGCCAGTGAAGCTGCCGGCTCCATTCATCGTCCATCAATGTCTCAAATTCCCGAATAGCATCAGAACGGCCGGTACTACAAACAGCCCCCGACCACTGGACTCGACTAGCGAGGATACGCACTTACGGCGCGTGCCGGTTTTAATGATCACACGATTTCGGCTGACGTTCCTAGACAGAATCCGCAAACTGCCGGATGTAGATGAAGGGCTTCCTCTTGGCGTCTATGCCCATCATTGCGCTTATCTTGCATCTGCCATATTGTACTCCCCCCGGTAGCAAATAGGCGAAAGGAGTTGCCATATCCTGCTGTAAACACATATTACTAATATGTTCCTATAACTACGACCATGACAGTGTTGGGACTCTTCATGCAATGACGATCTATGATAGCATGGTATGGTGCAGAATTAGTATTTCTCTTTTCTTTTTTCCCTCTCCTTAATATATATCCTCATCAAAAGAAGGTACATACATTGCATCATAAAATTTCTTCCCCTTTGACGGGCCGCATTACAAAAGGATGACGTTCTGTTGCTTTTCGCATCCACCGGAATTTCCTTTGTTTTTGCTCCCCCCATTTGGGACAGATCCAGAGAAACAGTCTAGATTTCTTTTAAATATTGGCGGTTGTTGATTATTAATATCATTAATCTCCTAATCTGTGCACCTGCATATACTTGATATCATACTACTATCATTACTGGTGTGGCATTATGACCCGTTACTATGTATCATGGAAGTCTTTCCTGCAAAGCACACAATGCTTCTAACCCAACTATACATACATGCCCGCAAACATGTATGAGGATATAATCCTTGCTAGACATTTATGCTTATGCTACCATAGTAGTACTAGCAGCAGCAGTGCCAGTAAGAATATGTATGTACGGTAAGGACATCATAGATCGTATGGAGTACATACATTAAGTACCTGCACATCGCTATTATGCAGGTTACCAGTTAGCAACCTTGGCCTGTCCCAAGTATACGTAAGCACTCCGCTATTCCCCGTTGCTCAGCCAGACCGGACTCACGGATCGGCCGCGCTTCGTAGCGATGGCAACCAGCAAGTTCTAACCCTTGCCTACCACATGACCCGTGTGGCTGGCTATCTTGCATCCATAAGCCCAGCATCTTCACGTAGTGTTACCTTGGCAGAGAGCTTAGCTTTAGCTCTCTGATCAGGTTCCACATTTGCATTGCATGTTGGAACCGGTTCAGGTGATCCGGTTTGGACCATCATGTTTAATTTTGCGGACTTCGGATCTGAAGTTACCTTATCATATCATAGTATCATAGTCTGTCTCATTAAGCTCGCCCATTGCAGCTGGAGCATTCCAGCGAAGCATGCTCAGGGGTTTGGACCCCTGGCTGCAGATGTGTTGTTGATCACTATCTTCGACTTTGATTTTGTACAGAAACCTTAGTTGTTTTTTTGGATCGGGACTAAACTATCGGTCTTTCTCGGTGTTTCTCATCCTCTCACTTTGCACTCTCATCAACTTGAGCAACATGGCTCTAATCACCAGTTTCTTCAATAGTAGTAATTTTAGGTCTTGAGCTGGGGATTCTGACCAAGTCATGTTTACTCGATCGTCTAGGCCGCGGCACAACGTCCAGCCAAAGACAGGGTCAAAAAGAAACGGAACAAGATGTGGGCATGGTCTACTAGGTCAACTGGAGCTAATCCAGATCCCTACAAAAAAGGATAAGAAAGGCCTACACTTCATTAAGGGCGGACGGGTAGGTTAAAGCTAAACCCTTTCCTATCATAGATAAAGTTAAAATTCGAGGATGGTGGCCAATGCAGCTGCAGCCAGGGGTCCCAAACCCCTAAGCGTGTTCTGCTGGAATGCTCTCGATAGACGGGCTTGAGATCGCAGATGTGGAGCAGATTAGGTGCAGTTCAAATGAGTTATGATAAACGAGTTTCAAACCCCAAGTCCCACAAAACATGTCGCCGTTGTCTAAACTGGGTTACTAAACTACTTTCAACATGTGGAACCCAAGCTGAGCTTTCGAGCCAAGCTCTCTACCAAGGTGACGCCCCGTGACGACACTGGACCTATGGATGCGAAACAGCCAGCCGCACGGGTCATATAGCAGGCAAGAGTCAAAGCCTGCTGATTGCAATCGCTGCAAAGCGCGGCTCCAGGCTGGGTGAGCAACGGGGAACAGGGAAGTTATGGGAATTGTGGGAGGACATAGGTTGCTTCAGGACGGAGTTTGGAAAGCCTAACCTGCATAGTGATGTGTACATAATCAGCCAAATCAGGTTATGTGAGCATTACTACTGACCCGCAGGTATCGCGGACGATATACTAATCGGAACCGACGAATTTAAGTTGAATGCATATGGAAAGAAGTATACCCGCTGTTGTACTCTAGCGAAGCCCCAAGAGCACAACAGAAACACAACCTCAGTAGTCCGGGTATATGGTGAGTATTCACAATTCAAGAGTGATCCAGCCCTAAACTGAGCCCTAAACTGAGCCCTGTAGTCGTTATCTCTGTAAAGAGAAACATCCATTACCGATAGGAGCCTCCAGTTTCCGGAAAAGGCAACTCTGCTGCCCTTGACCGCCTTGACAAAACCACCAGATCAATTAAGGTTCTTAAGAAAGACTAGCTTTGCAGCCGTCAATCAGCGACCTTAACTCGATATCCTACGCTGTTATCGAAACGTAAATTTGATAAATTTCAGAAGCGCCTGGAGTCCTGATTCGGTGGGTTGTGTATACTGCCGTTTTGCCATCTTCCTGGTCGTACATATGCTTTCTTCCCTAGCCTTATATCCTTAGTTGGTAATCTATAAGTTGGTTAAAGAAGCACTCGTAACAGGGAGGGAGATGATGCGGCAAGATATGAAGGATGCTCAACCGACCTATCAATACTAGTATCGTTCGATCCCCAGACATCCCCTGGTTGCTTGGCGGCTGTATCGGCCACTTCGTACGTAGATAAAAATGGCAAGAGGCAGACAGCTGTTCCTGTAAAGCTTTCGTAAGCTACTTGGTAAGCATTTGGGAGAAAAAAAAAAGTAGTAGATGGCCTTCCAAACATGATTCTGAGGGCCAACTGTAGCAACTAGGTAAGGCAGAGTATTAAGGAATCAGTCTTACCGGCAGATAGCGTTAAAAATAATCTGTCGGGCCGTAAACACACCAAAGGAAGCTAGCGATGACATGTCTGGCAAGGAAATCTTGCCGTATATGTCCCGTTGAAAAAGGGATGGCGAGGAAACTAGAATGAAGAAAGCTTGCTAACGCAAGCAATAAATGTTAATTATTTAGGTATCCTACTATTAGGAATTATATTAGAAGACATACTTATTCATTAGCACCATATCGCTCTTCTGAGTTCGGTCAGAATCAGAACATATATACAGAGCGATATTGAGCCTGAAATGCCTCCAGAAAATAGACCCTGTCTGAGTTCCGATGAGGTATCCTGATAGGATATGATGTTAATAAATAGTATACTTATATCTTCTATCAATGTAACTAGAAAAATAATTAATGCTTATCAAGGTATCCACTGATAAAATAGACTGGTTCCTCAACAAACGTTCTATCATTAGACAATTAGGTTAGAAATATCTTGCGATGTGCATAGGTGATGTTGATGCGCGTCGAAGAGGTCGGGTCGTCAACCATAAGTTTTAATAAAATGTCCGACCACGTTATTATGATAGTATTCATGTTCTTTTATTTTATTAGACCTAAAATTGTCTTATCATCATTTGCTCATCATTAGTATATATAGTAAGTTGTCTTTCTCATACAGCTAGCATAGTAGCATTTAGCAACATATGCAAAGGGGCGTTTTCGCGCAAGCCATCAATAGTGCTCTAGTTTAGTAGTCACAATTTTCCCTCGCGTGCCTTTTCAAATGACATTGGGGGTATTCAATGTGATATTGAACCTTAAGGGAAGAACATATATATATGGGGCGCGATGGCAATATGGTATCGGTAAGCTCCTATAGAGCTCGCATTTTTTTTATGGCCAAATCTCGCTGCTCTGGGGGTAGTCAGCATGCACAATAGTTTTCTAACTAGATTCCGGTAAATTTTCTTGCAGCCATCGTAAAGCTGCTTTGGGATGCAGTACATGATTCCTTCGACGAATATAGTTCCCACATCTGCGCATTGATTTGATATACATATACGGTTATTGCCATTATGCCCATCTTTGGACGTGAACAGTGATCCGTAAGAAGAAGCTTCGTGCTCCTAAATAAGCGTTCAAACTCATCCGACATGGAAGGCATGGAAAAAACGTTAAGAGCAACAACCAAGGCCAGCCAAGCAATTAGGTGGTGTCCAAAGACCAAATGGTATTGAAATGTTGTTGCTATGGGAATCTTTCCTATCTTGTCGTAGCTTGTCCCTCCTCGTTTCGAATGCCTCCCTAATCTATCTGCGAATTACCAATCGTTCTTTTAGGAGTAAGGATGCAAGACCGGGAAGGAAATACAAAAAGGAATTCATGGAAGTAGACATTTTTGATTTGGAAGAAAGCTATGTGGCAATCAATATGTAATCCACCGAATCAGAGGCTCTTCAAGTTCATAGAGCTTTCGTTTGAATATAAGCGTAGATACTGAGTTGAAATCGATGATCGATGGTTGTGAGGGGTCTTTCTTCAGCAGTCCATCCTATTAATTTGATGTTTCTCATCAAGGTGATCAAAGGCATTAGAGTTACCTTTGCCAGAAGATGAAAGCTCCCATTGATCATGTTTTCCTCCACAGGGATAATAATACCAGAATTTCCGGGTTAGATCCTTGAGCTGTACTGTATATCCTCACTATATACCCAGGCAGCTGAGGTTTTCTTTTTGAGGCTTTGCTAGAGCACAACAGCGAACACACTGTTCCAGTGTAGGCGTGAGTGTCTGGCAAGGATTACTAGTTTGGGATATAACAATAATGCATGTATGCATTGCAGAAAATTTCTCTACAGCTCTATACACTTTACCGCTCTTCCACTTTCGGAGCTTTGTGAACAATATAACTTTACGTAGTAGGAGCTACAACTATAATGTACATTGGGTGCTGAGCAAGTGCCGTCAATAGACAGGTATCATACCAATACCTATTTCTAGTACAACACGAATCAGGACACCGCGGAGGTATTATTACAATACGCTATATTACGTATATTACGAGTATTAATACGGATTAGTAATCGGCTTAAATGACCGAGGAATGGATTTTAAGTGTTTGTAGTAGATATAGTAGGTGCTGCAAGTAGGTGCTGCAACGCAATCTTGCCAAAAGATATAGGGATTTTCTTTTGCTTAATTCTAATGAAAAAAAAAAGTGGGGCGTCAGCACGCCAGTTCAAATCAGTATTAGGGCTTATTACTAAGTGGTAATGTAAACAAGCAATACACACATTCGAACTTGTTCATCAAATCCCATAATCCCATCGATCTCATTGAGTTGCTAGCTATGTCTGCCGACATTCCCACACACAGATCTAACGAGCAGGTCGCTTACCGTAAGAGCGTGCCTACCTATGGTCGATTGCTCCGCAAAACCTTGTTGAGAGGAGGCTTAATATGGAGGCTCAGAAGGATCGTAACGGGCCATGCTAGAGAACTCTAGAAGCGGTGTGGCTAATGTAATTAATTACTTTACATTTCCTGTTTAGTCATTAGATCTGTGCTATCAAAATCGTTATCGTATCGTAAAGTGGGGCGTTGCGCAGGCTTTAATACTATTTTGAATTAGCGTACTCGTGCCCCACTTTTTTTTTTCATTAGAATTAGAAAATCCCAATCATGCTACTTATAGCTATCCGATAGAAGGGAACTGGAAGTGGATTAGTGAGCTCTGCAATTGGAAAGCTCCATACGCCACGCTAGGGCTAGCCAGTGTTGTCTAGCTCTTAGCATATCCTATAAGATTCTTCTATGTCAGCTTATTCATCAAAGTCAAATCCGCGTGTCGGTGCTCATGGCATCGGTATAACATATTGAACATGAAGGAATGGAGCCAATTATTCAGCAATTAGTACAATCAGTACATATATAGTATACATACATGTACATTACATATGGCCTCCGATGAAACTTAGCTGAGCCTTGATGCGGTTAGTGCGGCCTTGTGTCCCCACATAGTTGTTAACTCTCTTGCTTAGAGTTAGGGAGAAGAATCAAGCTTCATGCATGCATTCTTCCCAAGAAGCTTCCGAGAGAAACGTTATGAGGCTACTCTAAATAATAAATGACGGAGGACAATAGACGCCCGCAGACCATTTTCAGCCGCTAGATCAATGACTATATAGACGAAATATGGATCACTAGACAGAAATATTTTGAGCTATCCTACAATCGCGAAGGATTCCTTGGCTTGTGAGTATAAGAAGGCAAGACAAGCAGCGCGAAGCTAATGAACACATGGTTGTAGAAGTCGCTAAGCGGAAGTGTGATCAAGCAGCACTATAATAAGATTGATGAATCACCGGCATACTGTACTGCTAAGTCCTTGAACTCAATTCTCAAGGGTAAATGGTACTACATTAGGTCTGTAACAGCAATAGGGTAACCTTGAACCACTAAATCGATGCCTACTATGACTGTACGGGAGTTCTGGGGAGGCTGGAGTATAGTATCATAGTGGTGTTAAATCTAGAGACTAAAAGTAAATAAGATTGGACTGGGTCCTTAGACGGTGCCCATCAAATTGCGTAGTAGTTGCCACTAGAGCTTGGAGCTCCGATTGAAAATGACCTCTAGTCCGATCTAGTTACGTCGGCTTGAGTATTTGCCTCGGTATATTTATCGCCTCTAATGAATCCGATCATCACAGCTATTCTACACCTAATGGTACTATTAGTTCTTGGAAGTTGGCTTCTAGTTTTAGCCGTATAGTATAAGTGGTTCATTAGCCTTATCATAGTTTCTACCAGGATACTTCTGTACCAGCGGTAAGCCAGTTGTATTCATTAGCTTCATAATGGCTATCTTGCCTACATTATCTACACTTCCTTCGGGTGTCCCTCAATTCATCAGAGTAGCCTCGTAGAGTTTTTCAAGGGTGTCTAAGCTCCTCCCATTAGCGTGGTCTAAAGCGGCCCTCTTTGATGCATTTCCGGGACGATGAAGCTTCATACCGGTTACACGTAAAATGACCAAAGTCGTTCTTCTAAAGCTTTTCCGATGAACATTATGAGCATTAAGCGGGAATATCAACGTATGGACTAGCTAAACATAAGCTGACACAAGAATTTAGGATGGCGGGCTGGATAGCACACTATAAAGATGGCACTCACCTTCTAGCTTGTCAAAACCAGCTGGAAAAAAAAAAGACCACCGAAGCCTATTTATAAAGACGTTGTATACAAGTTTGTTCATTGTTGATTACGCTTCAGTGCCCTAGAATTTCCAAATTCCTCTTATTTGCCTCTATTCTCGCGATGTGGTTGTCTGAAGATAGAGTTACCATGGGGAATTCGCTGGAGATGAAGACTAACGGTTATTCCAATGCTTTTCCGCGCGCGCGGTTGGTTAGGCATTCAAATGAAAGAGCATCTATTGGTAATTGTCAACGCCCGTTTATGGAACGATGTAAGGTGAAGGATAATGGTATAGGTTGACGTTATTAGTATAGAATATATAGCTATAAAAACGGAAATCTTTAGTTGTGCATGTAATCGTCAACAGTGGTCATGTCACCGTTATAATTATGGTGTTTTTCGACAGTGACATCAATAGTATCAATGTTGTTAGAGAGAGGGATAGGGGCTACACCGGAAGAGGTAATTATTATTTTATGTTAAAAATGCCACCAAAAAAATACCAACTGGGTCACAAGTATCAAACTAAACCACCTAGGTAGAGCACAATAGAGAAACCTAGGTCGCTCAGTGTATAATACCAAGTTGTTTATAAGACGCCAGGCACGCATGTAGGTTGATATTATAGCAGATTACCAAGGTTTCTCTTTTGTAGTCTAGCGGCTTAGTTTGATACCTAGTTATGGGCCTGGTTTACGAAGAACTTGTGACATTTGATTGATCCGCGACGCTCTATTGTTCTGAAAGCTCTGTAAGGAAAAATCGTAGGCCAGTCCGCAACGTGAAGATGCTGATGCATGCCTACGGTGATCATCCCGACCATCATCATGCGAATTCAGCGAATTATCCGATGAGAAATTAGGAAGATTTTCGTTCACTGCTTGGCGGTGAGGTACATCGCTGTTCCTGTGAATCTACTTCTCTCTTTGCAATCTACAGTAGGAGGACGAAAATGTCCTAGTGCCGTTTCTGTCAAGTGAACCCAAATGAATCATGTGGGGAAGCGGTGTGGTTCCCCATCTGCAGAAGATACTTCGCTTTCAACATTGTGGACGATTTTTTTTTACGAGGTTCAGTGTACTGTAGGACAAAACTAGACTTATGAACACTCCATTTTGGATCGAGAACTCGTGTATAATGCTTATCCTAGTGTTGTCTCCTCCTTTACCATATTACTACTCCAGAGGAGGAAGAAATAGAAAGATGTCTTGGGGAAGGCGGCAGGCATGGATCCAGACATCACCGCGATTCCGTTGAGAATCGTGGATATCTCAGTAATATCATTGTCTTCAATAGAAGGGATTACCGGGTTTAAAGGAGGGTCGGGGTTTTCACCCACTTTTCTTGTAGGAAGGGCAAGATGATGTGTCTGTGTGAGAAAGAGGAAGGGTATCCTGGAGCAGTTGTAGATCCGTTCAGGTAAAGGTTGATGGAATGGCGAAAAAGAATGAGAACCAGGGGTGAAGAAATACGAGACCCCAATCTTTCGACTTAGGATGAACTCTTAATCGCGCATGATGGAAAGAAGACTCAGTCCCCAAGTTTCCTTTGAGAGAAAGCCAGTGAGACATTTGGAATCCTATGATCAGAGTCAGAATGTAGTTAAGGATCCTACGAACCGGGACAGCAAAAGAGAGCGCCAAATTTGGCAAAGGTTTACAAGCCAAGGTACTTACTATTCCAGTACTAATTTCGCTACCCTCCAAAGTGGTTCGGCCCGCTAAACTAATATCGGCAGAGCTCTCCGTGGTGATTTACCGCTTTCTGATGATGAGATGTGATATGTGATACCGATCTTTTATCTTAGTCGTGAACTCAAACAGCCCTTTGCAGGCAGTCTTCTCTAGCTCCATACACTAAATGCAATCCATGAACTAAACGTATGATTCAACCAATCGCAGCGGTGCAAAGCGGCAAAAGCTTCTGGAAAAGTTGCCAATGTGTAAGGGAAGTACTTTCACGGATTTTTGATTTGCGCATTGCTGGCTTGCCCTTGGCCGCTTGGGCCAGACTTGTCCTGCCGTGTGAGCTAACAGAGATAAGTAATGATTGCCTTTAACAACACGAATAGCCTAAATGCTACGCACCTACATAACGTGTTCACATACAGCCGCCGCTATGCCGCCTATGGGTGAGTGCGTATCATTCATATTAACTTCGGTGATCATTGATTAGTGCAGCACCAGCGGGAAGTCGCGCTAGACTGGCAAAGTTTTGCCAGTCCACCCGCACTAGCCTATCTCGGTGCCATTACAAGTAGCTGAGCAGTCTAAGCGCTATTATGTTGTCGGAATGATGTGTCACTGGGGGGCTGATGGAGAAGATAGAGTGCAATATGGACGTTGATAAGGAGTGAGGCTCCTATATGTATATATCATCTTTAGTGCTGAAACGTGGGTGCTTGGAGGCTCCGAGTTCTAGGAACAGTATATCACGCTAGTTGGGTGAAAGTCCTACTACATGGGTTCCTACTTACATACTAGTACCGCCAGGTTGTATATAGTTCCTACATACATGAAAGATATGAAAGAAGTTTTCACTTCAATTTCCTTAGTATGGTCGATCTCATGCAATCTGCATATGCATACTGCATGCCTAGGTCCGATCGACTCGGGACATCTCCCTACTAAAACTGATTGCGAAGAAAGGCCTTCAGCTTGAGAAGATTACAGCACACACAAGCTGACGAAATACAACTTTTTTTCATTCTTGATCAATTGGACGAGGGGGATCGATTGTAGCTTTCTGAAGTTGCATCTTGCAAAAAAACACCCAAGAAGCAGCAGGAGGGATCGGGTATCATAGGATGGTATTTTGGTGAATTCCCACGAACCAATCATCATGAAACCTTTTACCGTCGTTGGTTGATGTGAGTGGGCCCGACTGCGAGGCACTGGGTGCTAGTGTTATGATGTCATTCGGTAGTTTTAGAAAAGTTCCGTGATGGACACGAGGGACTTCACGCTGGTACTGATATGTCGTACGATATGTATGTATGTACTGTACATGCATACAAAACCTTAGCTAGCCTGATAGTTTGTACTTCAGAAATCAGTGGTACCGGTTCTCTATTATTCTATTATTGAGTATAGGTAGCATGTACCCTGCTGCATGTAGCTACTGGTATAATCGCAATTTATGGTAGGGGGGCTTTTTTTAGGGGATACTATCGACAGATTAGTAGCTAGATGGACGGATGCGGATGTTATTGTCATCACCTAACTATGAATCAACCAGATCTCGATCATCTCATCGTTCATGGGTTGGGCTTCAATTTGGGTATGGAGTAGCAAAATCTGGTTGTGATCGATACCTAGTAATAGTAAGTACGAATCTGTCAGAGTATCAGAGCTTTGGATCTCAAAAGAGACATCATATTTAATCGGATATCGTGCCGACGACATTAATGCAAGCCCCAAGGTAGTACTAGTAATGTACAAGTACCATACATGTCCTGTATATACTATACTACGATAGTACTTTTTATTACTAGTAGTTAGTATGTAGTAATGATCCGGTAGTACTACCTTAGTCAGTATTAGCGATACCTATGTACGGTAGATCCCTTGATGGATGCAAGATCAGCATAAGTATCCTACATGTATCTACGATCTCGACGCATTAATTATTTGTAATTATTTAATAATCCATGGACTCGACATTGTAATTTGTATATACGTTGAAATTAAATGTATATGTCCTATAATGTACTTTACCGGCAACCTGGGATTCATACGCTAGCTCCGCCCAGCACTCATAAAGGGAGATTTCCTGAACGAATTCGAAAACGGTGTCTCTGTGGATCATCTATGTTCCATTTCAGAACAGATGGGGCTGACTTAAAAAGTACTCAGATGACATCAGATAAGGCAAAGCGCACTCTTCCGCATGATGTATGATATCGTTATAATAGAGTAGTACTAATGTAGTGTATCCTAACTAGGAACATGTCAAACTTACTTGGGAATGGCGCGTCACACAGGCCAAAAGGGGACGCAGGACGATATCATATCCCGGGCGCCACGAGTAGTACGCTGCAAACTGCACAGCCTATCAGCCTTGATAAGAATGGTTAGCATCCAAGTTAGGTTCACCTTGACAATGCACCGCGAATCCCAGGGTCCCCAAGGATCCGAAGATCGAGAACAACGCCTTTGCCAAAGAGGGCGCGGGATGAGGACAGATTGGGCAAACCGAGCGCATCTCTGATAGGTGTACGTGCAACCGGGAACTTTTGGTCGGTCCGTCCAGCTTCGAGCTGGCGCAGGTGCAGGAACTGTTCCTCCTATAAGATGAGATGACATCGGACGTCGCTGCTGGTGTGGGCCGTGTGGCGGAACCAATCAAGGGGTACAGATCATTCCATGCAGTTTATAATAAGAGCCGTTCCACAAAGTACATGCATCCAGGCTACATAGTCACATATATTCAAGTAGCACTTTCCGGCCAATACCAAGATACACCCTCTGTCGGGTGATAAGGCGCTAAGGGTTTCCAGAGACAGAAGGGCTCTTGTGACTTAGGTACTTTGAGTCCAAGTGGGCTGGAGAGGCGTTGTGATTTGTCCGGTGAGCTACCCATCTTCGTTACCGCGTTCGGTTCCGCTTTTCCTGCGGAATCTTACCTTCTCTCTGCTATTGTGTTTTTTTCTTTGGAGATTGCTTTGGCTATATAGATGTTAAGTACCGGAATAAGCGTACCGTCGTTATAGGTGGAATCATACTATATATGGTGTAGTAACTATGGAATATAGTAGATCCGGAACTATCTATATGAACATACTTCAATAAAGAACTATGATAATATACTTCGTTGTTGTATTTATCATCACTCGATTTAATTTGATATTAGCCACGATAGTCATGACGACTTCGCACCCAACCATGTCTCCCAGGATTCTGGGCTAGCTACCAGGGAGGATTCGAAACCTCACCGGAAAGGGTACCTGCATTGCTGGATGGACCAACACGAAGTTACCTAGGTATATATGGAAATCGGGGAAAATGTTAGACAGCAAAGCATCTAATTGCAGATCATCCATATCGCGATCATGTAAGATATGTCATGCGTACCAATTCTATCGTTATTATCGACAGCAGCAACTCTAGTAATGGTCACGGCCCGCCAGCACTGACTGGTGGCGGGCCCTCGGAGGGGATTTTCAAGTTGATGGTAGACAATAGATCGGAGTAGGACCCTAGACTCGGCCTGTTGGAGAAGGAGATATTCCCAGGCCGGGGGCCGATCAAGAGACGTTCAGGCGTCAAGAACCTGCAGGTCGTGTGCGGGGAACCTAGTTGGTTGTGCGAACCGTGCATCATTCTTCCCTCTCGGATTTGCTAGAGGTCCTACAGTAAAGTTGTGATATTCCGACACCGGACGGGGCATCATAGACGACTGGTCGAAGGATCACCTTGTCCCATGTATGTCAAGGTACGAGAGGGATGTAACGATGTATTTTTCACCATGATCATGATGGTTTCTATATTCGAATCAATAATAAAGTCGCTCTCCCAACCCGTGACTATTCCCTCTTTCTACCAAGGTTATCATATACCGATCCCATCCTCCACCCTGAGTCTAGCCAGACCTGTCAAACCTGTTCTGGATGGATGACTTCAGGGAGCGAAGAAGAAACGAAAAAAAAAGGCTCTTTATCTTCCGACCGGGATTTATCGCTTCCGACCATCCAGCAACCCATCCATCGGCCCTGCGAGTCATCTTGTAAAACGACCGTAGCCTGTTCCCGTCTGGACTCGATTCTTTGCACTAACTGGTCAGGAGAAAAGTCTCTTCCCCCCGGTCATCTAGCCGTTGATTGCTACTTCTGGACTTTCAGATGCACTACCCCGGTGGATATCTCTCTAATCTTTCTTGGCCCTTCTTCTTTTTGGCTTTAAGTTGATCCTACACATGGATGAAGGCCCAAGAACCCTATGATCCTGTGGAGACTCCTTTTGACCACTTTGCTGCATTGAAAGTGGTCCTTGGAGAGGATCGATTCTCTTATTGGTGGTCGGACTCTTCTTGCCGGGCCAAGCTGACGGGCAAAAACCCGGGCGTGGTCTACTAGGACTACGATCCTAAGTTGATGTACTACCTTAGGTACTTGACTGTATCTTCAAGTCCAGACTTGTCCTTTGGCAGTATGACGGTATGATGGTAGTACTAAGGACAATTTAACACTGAGAGTCCCAAATCCTTCAGGATCGCTAGCAATAATTATATATGGTTTGTCACAGGTGACGGACTGAACTCGTAAATCATTTAGGTCCCATGAACCTGTCATTACGATGCCATTGGGGTTACATACGCTCATAGAGAATCCAAATACCCCAGGATGTATCCGGTTTCCAAGATGGGGGAATCGAAGACGTTCCTAGCTGGCTGCCATAAAAGCTTATTAGGACAGAGGAAGCTGTCTCAGCCAACGGGCTGAATGAGTTTAGACAATTTAACCTGATGGCAGACCGGAAGAATCCGATCCAGGCCAGACCCAGTCGCTTGGGATCTGCCTTTGGCGGTAGTCGCAGTACCATTGAATCAATGAAAGCATATCGTGTCATTCTTTGGCTGGATTTGGCTTGGATCAGGAACTAATGCAGATACTAGAAGAATAGTGATGGTTCGATGCTGGTAATACTCAATATTACATATGTAGGTTCTTCGCCACCGTCACAACGATCGAGTTCGGCGTATGTAACTGTATGTTTCTGTTTAACAGTCTGTTGCTACATAACTACATTACATGTACGATGTGGGAGCTGTGTGTGGCCAAGAGGAGACCCAGGGCAGAAGGTCGGGCAGCCCGAAGAGGTTACATCTTGATTGACACATTACTCATCAGTATCATGGTACTTACTATCTACCTCGCCGGTACTACCATCGTACACGGAATCACTAGGAGCAGGACAGGCGGAGTAGAGTCCATCGTAGGTATCGGAGTTGTAGCTTACCACCAGCCCTTCCTCGTCCGAATCATGAATTCCCGTTTAACAGGAAAAGAATTCCTTCGTATATGATCCTCGATGGATCACATTCCCTCTTGCTTCAAGATCAAAATAGAATCATATCTGATCAAGAGCCATATCATTCTAAGTTAGAGTGATAGATCATTCTTCTTCATGACCATACGGTACGGTACTATACCACACTACTATACGCCCTGATACCCGGTCCGATACGATACGTTCTCTGACTCTACGACTGCCTGCGACCAACCGATCATCCTCAATAATTCCCAAGTCCATCAGTCTATCCAGACTGGTTCTGCATCTCCTCCTAGTCAGCCACAAACGCCGTCGCCGAAGAACTCCGGCATCTATCGATCTGCATAACCCAGCGTATCGGCTTGCAGTTGCTCTATCCTGACACTATGATCATTGCCTCAGTGTTATCACCATCTTCATCTTCACTATCCGGAACGGAACACTAATAATCACAATCGATTCAGGCAGATTACTGTTCCCTTGGATAATACATACATCCTCACCCTCACTCAACTACCCATCATTGATGATTTTTATTATATTATCTAGATAGTATAAAATCTATCCGATACATACATACATCCTTCCTATAATACGGACTCTTCTCCCCACCCCCCCCCCCCTTCTCTCTCTTCCTTCTCTTTCTTCTCTTTCCTCTCCCTGGCATTCCCCTCCCTCTCGCCGGCCTCTACCCTACGACGAGAGGAGACCATTCTCTCCCCCGGCTGCCGCAATGAAAACGTCGATCCCATCCGACGTGTGGGAGACCAAAAAGTCGTTGATCGCGAAGCTCTACAAGGACGAGGAATGGCCCCTGAAGCAAGTCATCAAGCAAATCCGGACAGACGATTTCAATCCCAGGTTAGTAAATTTCGCAGTCGTACCCGCGATAAGAAGACAGGAAACATTTCTCTCCCCCCTCCCCCACCACTTGTCTCGGATCTGACATGTTCCGCTACCAGTGAAACCCAATTGCGAAGCCGGTTGAAGAAATGGCGGGTCACCAAACCTTCGCGCCAAACGCGAAAGAAGCTACAAGAAAGCCCCCAGCACGAGATGGGGATGGACGAAGATCATCTGGAGGAGAGCTCGCCGACAGAGTCTAGGGATGGAATTCTACCTCACCACCATCAACCGCCGCAGCCAATACCGGAACCGTCCTTGCCGGTACCATGCCAACCTCAATCGAAAGATATACAGGGAACCCTCCCCGAATGGTATACAGCGGATGATCTATTTCCTCAACGGCAGCAATCAGTTGCTCAACAACAACCCGCCTTACAACCTACATTGCAGAGCCCGATGCAGAGTTCGCTCCAGAACTCTCTACCAACTACGATGCAAGCATCTTTACAATCGTTGCCACTCAGCTCTCAGGCTCCAACATCCAATTGGGCCACTTCATTGGAGCCGCAGCAATCGCTTAAGCCTCAGGATCAGAACGCCAACCACACCCCTATTATTCATCCTTATCATACTGCCTCCCCACCCATCTCGGCATCGAATTCGTACGAGCTTCATCACCCAGCGGCCACCGCGCCCACCAGCAATGCCGCTATGAGCACAACCGCAATGATAACCCCTGCTTATAATGGAACATATGACGGTCCATCAGAGACTTGTCTGCCAAGCCCAGTAACGCCTGCTATTCCGTGGTCGTCGGGACTGGGATCGGATGTCGACCACACCGTTATGCCTGTCACAGACTTCTTTCCATCGACTTTTGAAGGATCTACTTCGGCCGCGACGGTCCCCTACTATTCACTGAAAACGACGGGTTCGACCGCTGTCGGGTATTCACAGGTGATGTCCCCGGTGCCCACGCCAGAGGCCAACTCGGGATACGTCCACCCGTCGCTGGTTCCGGATCCGCACTCCCCGGCGATATGGGAAGGCAGTGCATACTTAAAGCCGTATCGGCGTGCAATATCCTTAGACTACAAACCAGCTGAATCGGCGGGACATGTTCGGGTGGACCGTCAGGGCCGACAGCGCAAGCCTCTCATCGATAGAAAGCGGAAGGAGGCCGCCCAAGGGCATCTTCCCGATGTCACGATTCATCAATCGCATTCATCTCAGCCGCACCTGGCGTTTATTCCACACGAGCAGCATATGATGATGCCCGCAGAGATGTTCTCGTACCCACCGAGTTAGCAGGCTCCCTCCCCCGCACTTTCGTTCCGGAGAACCGAGTCGCAATCGTTCCATGCCCCATTTGGCATGACATGGCATGGAGCATGAAAACAAGTGCAACAGGCTGCTTAATGGCATCCGCCTTTGTGGCTTTGCCCTTTGCCTCCAGATTTTGATGCCTGCCCATTGATTGATTGAGGACGCCACTTGTGGTGGTGTAAGTGGGTCGCGTATGGCATCAGACCGCCTCGACACAAACAGTCCATGTTTAGTGTCGGGGCTCTCGCCCGTTCCACTCCCGACTCATCTCTAAAATAGCTGACAGGGCTGGATTTTGCACGGCAGAAGTCCGGTGTCGAGCCGCCATAACGATTCGCGCATTCTATCGTTGTTCTGGGCAGCTCATGTATATATGTGGCTTCTCTCGCTCTCTGTTCTATATTGGCATCTCTCCCTACTCACTATACTACTCGATACGCCACCTCCTCTATATTGGCGTGCTATTTTATCTGCTGAGCGGGGCCGACCTTTTCCTGTATATTTCGACTCACTATCCCTAGTGCCTTCTTTTTCGCCTTGCCTACTATCAACTGGGCGAGGAGGCTACTCCCGCTTTGTGACGATCCAGGTATGAGATGGAGCTATGAAAGACACAAGACAAGGCACGAACAAAAGTGGTACTGGACCGGGAACTGGCGTTTTATTGGATACTTATCCCGTCTTTTTTACTGAGCTATTTCGACCGGGAAAATCTTAATTTCCAATTGACTATTATATCCTTCTATTATGTGACACGTTTGGTTGGGTCCCCTACACGACTTTGAGTGGTACATACTTGGCGAGAAATGAGCCGATTATAATATATATTTATTATCATGGAAGGACACGTGCGCATGTACATAATATCGAGTATAGATATCAGATGAGAATAACATCGGTAACGGTACCGGATTGTCCTGCTTGGGTATCCATAGGAATACCAATTGTATTAATATATGCGGATCTTCGGTGACCACGGCACGCAGTGCCAAAGAAATGGAATTGGCGGCATCTGAATCATTTATTTTAATTATTACAACGGTGGCATGTTGACATCCCCAGGCTCATCATTATTACCACTACCTATATGATATGGAGAGTAAGTTGTCAATCTGATTCAGTGCGGGGATTTTAAGGGGCTGATCGATCCTGGCGTGGATTAGGTGGATTGGGGAGATTGATGGAGGACCCCAATCAGGATTAGTTCCTTTCCACACCACGGGACCCGCGCTTCCTTCCTTCCGCCCTTATTTAGTCTCGTTCTTTCATGGGTCCGAGCCAAGTGAGAGAATAACCTTGACGAAAAGTATGAATCCAGCCCAGCCTATCAGGCTATAGATTACCTCTACTATCTACTATGGATATATCCTCCATACATCCAATGCTGGAATGAATGATTGACCCCGATTAAGGGGCTCAAGCTCCACCTCATAATATTCTTTTGGTCTAGACTCTATCATGATTCATGATACGCATCTCTCTTTAATAGGTTTATCACCCAGTAGGCCTGGTAGCGCCAGATCTGTTAGCTGGGGAGGAGTGCTGTAGAGTCTTGGAGTATTAACATTACCTACCATGATACGTTAGAGCCGCGAACCCGACAGTGCATTAGCCTTCGGTGAGGTAATATATATATCCAAGCAACGAGGGAGCTTAAATTAATTTAGTATACCAATGATATACCAATGATGTATCAATGCGTGGTACATACCTCTAACGTGGCAGTTTCGAGAAGGATTTCACTAACAAACGCCAGCGCAACGTGGCTATCTGCACCCAACTCAAAGAGAGAAAAGAAAAAAGGAGGGGCTGAAGAGTCCAGCAAGGTTTGGGCTGGTAAAATCCTGGGCTGGATTCCAATTCTATTATACTATCATAATATATCCAGGCGTAGATAGGCACAGGAGGCTATGTAGCAGGAGGTAAAACATCCCATTTTACTTAGTACTAAGAAACCGCCGAACTCTGATGCTAATGTATGGGCACTAATGATACGATATAGTATTATCATGATGTATTATTGCTACAGAACCCAATCCACAGACTACGTCCTAACTGCAATTCGAAATGTTTCAAGTTCCTCCTCCTACCTACCTACCTAGGGTACGTACCTTCTCGCTCAGTCGGTCGTGCTAGAGCTACTTGGGACCGGAGATATATATTCTAAGCGATCAACTGGCTTTAGCCAGCTGCATCATCCAATAGAATGAAGGGTTTCCCCTTCTCTTTTATAACCTTCCCGATCTAGCTATAGCTAGAGAGTTGGATGCTTCGTATATATATATATATATATAGGCTAATATGACTAAATCTTTGTAGTCAATGACGCATTCTGCAACTATGGGCTACTGAAGATCGCTGAAATTGAATCCGTTGAAGATAGGTGCTTAGCTATCATAGCAGCTGGAAGAAGCCAAGGAGATGGATGGATACTACTTACGAAGTACGTAGAAGAGGAGAAGGACACCATTCTGGAAGCTTAATGCGAAGAATCAGCGAAGAATGATGGCAACGCTGCATCTACCGGGAACTGGTTTCGGAATGCTCACAAGTGAAGAGAAAAAAAAAAAAAGAAAAAAAAAGAACGGAAGGATCACTTGCATCGATTAATTACTACTACTGTATGTTTCTAACCTCTCTATTCTGAAATCTTATTTTTTCTTCATCAGGACCTTGGTTTGTGGTAGGTATAGAACATGACAGGAAGGCTGGATCACTCTATCCAACTATCATAGCTGTGGTCATGAAGTCTAAAATAAATTGGACGCACTCCGATCGATCGATCCTGCTGATTCCTAACTTCATGTCCCTCATTACCATACCTAAGGTATATTATTACATAGATACTCTTATGGAGTCTGGCCCCATGGCTAATACTGCGAGCGAGAGCGTGGACCATCGGGGGAAGCATATTTTCTGCGGGGTTAACTCGGCCATATTCTCCTGATTTGGTAGTAGATAGTCGTTGTAATTGTACTACTACTATTACCTTCATATCATGCATGCATAGTTGGGCTCTGATATTTTCTGGATTCACCCGGTAGAAGGGTTGGTCTTATGGTCTCACTAGTATGTATGTATGTCCAGTACTAACGTTGCATAGGTAGTCTAGTATTTGCCAGTATTCTATCATACTATATATCATACGAGTGAAGGGGCGGATGGCGCCAGCTTCATATTCGATGAATAGTATGATGTGTACAACTTGCATATTGGCATCATCCAAAATGGCGTACCGATCTATCATCTTTTCGTCATCATCCAGGAAATGGTTTTATAGATGGTAGCTAGGTATCCCTAGCAGACTCCCACCGTCCCTATCCCCCACGATACCCGTGATCCGTCGAGGGCTAGCCCCTAGTGTCATATGAACGATACAGTACGGTAAGGCCGGAGGACCCTCATATCGAATCAGATCAGAAGGGTTATTTTTCTTTCGCTACTGTCCCAAAGATCCATTTAAGGTTGCCCCTGGACATGGCGCTAACCAACCGCGTGGGTGAATATGGAGGCTTTGGGGGCAAGATACTATACGGCAGAAGCGAGCAGCTGAACAGTAGCTACATGTTCACATGATAGGAGAAGCCTAGCTTCTATAAGAATACTCTTACTATAGACTCTTTTCACCCCCGGATCTAGGCCAGTATTTACTACATTAGTAGTTAGTTAGTTAGCTGTCTATACATATGCTTGAGCTACTAAGGAGAAGGAGTGAGTATTTTTCATTGTATTCTTACTATCTTGCCAAGTTTGTAGAAACAGGGAAGAGTAGTGTCTTGATCGGGGGGGATTTCTGGTCGATTACACAGGCGTTTTTCTTTCCATTATATTGTTTGTGTTATTTGTTGACGTAGACATTGAAAGCCCCCCCCCTCGCTGGGCTGGCTCCATGCACATGGCTATCAAGATTTTTCCATGACAGGAGCCCTTTAATCGCACTACCTAGCGAGGGATATAATATATTAACTTGTACGTAAATTCCCTTTGGATTTCAAGCTGTATATATTTTAACGGACCCACAACCGCCAACTTCTAGCTTTGAACTTCAATTGGCGAAATTCGTGTTCTCCCTGATGCCTTACATAATAGAGACACCGGTAGTTCTATATATTCTACGAGCTGATATGATCATTAGTGTGCACCTCGTGTTCTAAATCGTTTTCGTGTAGAACCAGCAAATCGGCCGTATACATACATAGACTGGGTAGGCAGTAAGCAGTGGTAATTCGGTCGGGTAATGCATGTACAGCACTAGAACATCTGGGAGACTGGAAGAACTGAAGAATCTATATCTATTTAGACGTTTAGACTATCTTATCTACTGTAGTCCCTTCCCTGGTAGGTATTAGACGCCGCAACTTAGATAGAGCTATAGGTAGTAGAAATTTCAGCCATATATATCGGCATCGAAAGATTCGAAACCTCTCATGCAGAATGAAATCAAGATCCCCCCTTTGCATCTTAGGATGAGGGACCAGGACTCCCGTATATTCATGGACTTGGCTCTCGGGGAGTTGGGAAGTGACACCCTCTCTCGTTATCACGAGCTATGGAGAGGGAACCGTGCCTCCGTCATGACCGAAAGGCTCGGTACGGGCGTTAAATTTGAATATTCAATCTATCTCACCGATAGACAAACTAGATGCCTCTTGTGATCGTGCTTTCACAGCTGGTCGCGGGCGACTAGCGGTGGTAGATATTCAGCCGCCGCCGCCGCCGCCTTCTTCTCCGATTGCCTACCTCTGTTACATCATAGCGAATTATATTTATGATGCAGGGGTTCAAGTTAATCTAGATATCCAAGACTCGTATGGGATGTCGAAATTAATTATCATTTACATGTCCGTTATCTTCAAAACTTGAATAACTGTTGCGCCCATTCACAGTCGACCCTGGTGTCACATTCTATGACCACGAAGCCATTTATAGTGAAGGATATGCATATGTCTCTAATAATGGGGTAGAATTCTCTATGAATCGGGGACAATTATTGGTAACGAGTTAAAACTCGCTGGATTGAGCTTCGAATCTTGCACGGTTATGAAAACCGAGATTACAAACCATATCCACGGAACAGCGCCTTCATCCATGTATTCGTTGATATGATGTGAACCACTTTGAAGATCATCAATTACCGATCTAGCCGGAGCAGCCAAAGGATATTCTTCCCCTTCTTTCCTTTCCGAAGCTTAGGTAGAGTCTAAGTCTATACTATCCTTGTGGAGTCCTCGAGACACTTCTAGTATTAATACGCATCCTCCCTACTAGATTGACTCTAGCAAGGTTCCTTTTCCCAAGTGCAAACTAAGACACTCGTGGACCTCAATCTCGAGATTTATAGTTCATGCCCCTAGCTACATGAACTTACGGACCCGAGTACCCCATCCCCGGGGACCCAATGGATGAAGTTCGGGAACGAGTCTGGGCTAAAGCAGGCATTCGGCTCGCGAGTCGCGGCAAACCTCCTGAAAAGTAAATGTGCTGTCTATATTAACAACCAAGCCATTATTGTGGACGACAAATATATCGAAATCGGCTACACTTTCTATACCATCATCGGGGAGTTAGAATGTCTGGTTTCCTGAATCTGTTTTTTTCTTTTCCTTTCTCGCGATCGGTCTCTCACCAAATCATAAGCTGGAGAGATAGCCAAAGCCAACGACTATACTACCGAGACCATTTCCAGCTAATAAGTCTAGATGCATAATCTTTGGGGGTGCAAGCGCTAGCATTTGGTGGCAGCAGTGGGATGGGACACCTACTTCATGTACTATGATGTACGTACGTATCACCATATTAATTTCCCGACTGGAATGTTCCACAATAGAGTAACCCCAGCTTGAATCTGTACGCTTCTTTAACTTGGGCCTGATTCACCGTATGGATGTCTCCTGGTAGCACCCTGCTTTGTTAATGATATATATATATATATATATATATATGTATATATCAGTTATGTATTTTTTTTTTTTTTTTTTTTCATCACAGGGGGCGGTTGGAAGCCCTAGATCTATGAACCTGGAATCCTGCATGTGTCTGTTTGTTCCCCATAGATGCATAGCGCCTTGAACCCAAACGGAAAAAAAAAAGAACAGCGGTAAATATGCAGAAAATCTTCTGGCAAAAATTTATTCTATTCCTTCTCCGCCCGCATCTCCCGCCCTTTTCGCGAGTCGCGACGCGCGTCAAAAATAAACAAATACATATACTTATATTATAGACTTGTGTTTTACTCTCCTCTTTGTGCCTATAGAGTCTGCCTTTGGTTTAGCCGTCTTCCTGTCATTAAAAGACATCAAGATGGCTTCTCTAGTAAGGAAATGTAGCAGGGACACCCGGTTTAAGCCAGTATCCGCTTTCGATAAACGACGTTGTGGACCTGCCATGGCGCTATTAAGGCCCTACCTAGTGGGAATCGCTTACCCCATGAAGAATACCAAAATGCTGTTACTCCATTAGATGCTGGGCGGCTGTGGCAGCGCTTAAATGCTGGACAGTTGATAGTGTCAACGGCAGTTGTGGACGTAGTGGATTCTAGTGGTGGTGGAGTGCTTTTCCTAGAAGGATGCGGTGGTCGTGGCAAGACGTTTATGGAGAATGCTATCCTAGCTGAAGTGAGGTGAGGCCTATAAGGGAAATCGCCTTTCCCGTTACCTCTTCTGGCATCGCTGCCACCTTGCTCAGTGGCGGTTGAACTGCATGTTCCCGGTTTAAAATACCTGTTGATATTGATGCCACGACAGCGTGCATTGTCCGGAAAGGCAATTGGTGAATCTAATGAATGAGACCGGTTTATTGATTGGACGAGGCACCGATGTAGCATAAATGCCGAAGATATGCAGCAAACCACAATGCCACCGAATGGTTTATCCTCCCGGCGCTTGATATTCTAAACGTCCGATCGACAGCGTGCATACAGAACTCCTACCCTTGGGACAATATTTGGATTCCCAGGCGAATTCCTAATATGAAGCTATTAAATCTGTATTTTGATCGAAAAGGGACGTTGACAAATGGAGGAGTTGAATTCGCTGCCAAAGTGCTCCAAGTTGGAGAACGGACAGGACCAGATGATAAGATCTATTGAGCGGAGAATGGCTTAGAGGATAGATAATACCATTGAAGGTTGTATAATGCATTCCTTCGCTTCTCGTGCATGGGTATTATAATCAATTACGTCTATCTGCCGGGTTCTCTCCACAATGCCATGGGAGACTTCTTGAGTGAACTGGCTATTCTTGCCACAACGGATCACGATGTGGCCAACATCAGCGACTCCATTACCAGGCATTGAATGCCAGGGCAGTTGAGATTCAAGTTGAGTGCAAACACACCAGTTGACAGAGTTAGCCGAGATGTGGTTGAACTCGTCCCTGCCTCCTCACTTCTTAGTTTAAATAAAAGTTGGGTTTTCTAATCAGGTTGCCTTCGCAATCTTGGTACAGTCAGCGGTCTTTTGCAATAGGACACATCTCAGGCCAAAACTACATCGGAAACTATTCTCTTCGGTGCACTATTTGTGGGCGTTTACTACCCCAGATTCCTCTACGATCCCTAGATAACGACTTCTGATGTCCATATATATATTCCTTCAATCCGACTCTGTTCCCCTCCAGCTCGCGTACGCCATGATAATCAATAAGTCCCAGGGCCAGACTTGGTAATACTTCTTTCTATAGTTTAGACTGATTTGATTGTTAAAGGTAAATTTTATGAACGAGCCGCCGGGAAGACCCTCATCACAACGTAGATTGCAAACGAAGTAATGCGCTGTGTTATGGGCCGGCCTTGATCCTATTTCTGCTCAAAGTTCCCATGCTTGAGGGGACAGTTGTTGTTGAAAACTCGCGACGAATGGAATTATTCCGGGGGGTGAGTGGGATTGAATCCCTTGAACGCCCTCTTTCTGTTCCGACAATCTCAGGGCCTTGACAACAGTAAGACACATCGACTCTACCTACACATTGACAATTTTCCCGATGATCATTAGTTCTATTTTCCTATTCTACCTTACGACTTGCTTTGCTTCACCATATAGTTACTAGTCCTAAGCACAAGTCTTGCTTAGCTGTTGTACACAGCCCATATGACTGGGCCTGCTCTACAAAAAACACCACGAAATAACGCCGCACTCTCCCATCAACCTTTCCCCTTGGCAGAGGAGAACATTCCTTTCAGCTGACGTACACAATCCACCAAATCGGCATCATCATATACCAGATCCCGAAGCACCACGCCAGGGACAGCATGAGACCTCCGCAACTGGCTATCTTAGTACCATGACAGACCAAGGCAAGTATTCTTGATGCGGCAGGATCTGCCTCCAGTGGTCGGAGATAGTAGTGGCGCACTTGGATGAATTCAGGACTTTCAGCGACAGGTCGCCTGGCTCGCTTGAGTTCCGCGTAAACACGGCATTTCACCCGTCCTCGGACCGAATTAAGACGACGGCATCAACACATTCTCGGGATCGATCGCAGGAGGCTGTTCTGGTGCACAGTAGAAGTTGTTTGTAATGGGGAACTCACCCCTCAAGATTGCAAATTAAACCACAGTTTGGAGACATCGTCTCTAGGTTGTTGCCATCGGCGGCTTCGTTATATATCTGCCGGAAGTCGCCACTAATAAGCAGGGTGGAGCTCGTCATTTGGTTAAATACGTAGAGGCTTTGGAAACAAGAAGCAGAGGATCAGAGGATTCTGGCGAGAGAAGAAGGGGAGTTAAGACAGTTTTCAGTCTATAGTCGTTCAGCCTGGGCGGTTGTCTTTCCTGCATTCTGTAGCGCTGGTGAAGGATGGCCCTCTCAACCTGGACCGCATTGGGAATCCCGGATGAAGGAGCGAAAATTTCCTACCGTTACGAAGTCGATGTTGGCAAACAAAGGTAAGGCATTAAACGCCATTGTGAGTGGTCTCATAAGTATGAGTAATGTAAGCAGTACACAGATTCCCACAACTTGCCTGAGATTCCCATAGCTCTGCCACAAGGCTAGCGGGTAATTAATTATTTACCGCTAACTTCCGCTTCGCTAATGTGGAGGTCTAGACTCTAGCTCCCCAAGCCAGGCCTTCAGCATAGCGTCAAGGGACTGGACCACCAATAGCCTTGTAGATCTCCTTAGTGGCGTAGTTCCTCTCGATGCACGCTCGTACATCTCAAAACCGCTGTATTTCAACATCTAAGCCTAGTCATCTCAGTGTCTCTTTGTAATAACCTGCCAGACCAGATCCTGCTTTAGAATATGACGGCAAGGAAGCTGGTATCTTCGATAAAAGAGGCACGAGCAAGAGAGGCCATCATCTAACGGCCTGAACAAGTCAATCCGGATATCGTCCTCTCTTGAGCGGCATAGGGAAATTTGCAAAGAGCAGACCCTGCTGTTTCGGAACTAGAAGGTGTCCTAGTGCTTCTGCATTCTCACTACCAGCAAGTTCTACATTAGAGTGCGCTCAGAATGCACTCGACACAGGAAGTGCTTTGGAAGATGAAATGGTGCATCACGAAATGCCTTACGAACAGTATATTGCTCTCGTAGAATATCCGAAGCGTATCAGCGTCGGCTAAAACTCGAAGGTGTAGAGTTAGTTCTATTACCTTGCCGAGTCATCTATGAGCATCCACTCGACCAGCCACCGGTCACCACTCTCGGATAATTCGCAGTGCAGCAACAACGATATTACTATCTTCTCCTGCCGAGAGAGTATGACAAATTGGAGTCCAACTACTATATTCATCACACACCATAAAGGTATATAGGAGCCATTTGAGCTGATTCGCTTTGTGGGTGGAGTCCATCACTGTAAAGATACCCCGTTGCATAAGTAGGCAGACCAAGCACTAAATTATGGGACGTTTGACCTGTAAGCGATCGAAATATAAGCTAAAATTCAACAGATTTGGTGTGATCTTGCAACTCACCATCACATTCTCGAATGGCGGAAAATTTCCTGGCTTTATACCCATTCTTAAAGAGCCACGCTTTAGCCTCAGCTTGTTGGCTTTCCCATAGAACCAGACCCCGAGCAATTTGGCCGTCCGGATTATCCTTCTGTGCAAGGATACCGATGTTAAAGCAATCCCTGGTCGTAAGATGTTGACCCCAGTTGCTGCTAGAAGTCTCGGCTGGCGTGGGGGGTTAAACTGCACAGCTGCAGAATGGTAGCCTTGTTACTTCGGAACCAGAAGCCATCCTTATCCCGGAATTCTTCTTTGCCCTATCAGCGTAGGCTAGTGTATGAAAATGAGCTTGACATCTCCATGGCGGGAGATCTGTGTTGTCCCGAAACCACTTTCTTAGTTTTATTGGGCACCCAATAGCTGTTCTTGTTGAGCATCCGTGGACCCGCTACTCAGTTGGGACTGCGGACCTAACAGCATGTTAGCATCGAGTTGACCAAATTTGATTTTGGAGTATTAACTTCAATGTCCTCTTTTCTCCAAAGTCGACATCACCAACACTCAATCCGTGAATCCCCTCTGCTTAGGGTCTTGTTTTTAACCCAGAAATTGTCAATGAATGGCCAGCATTGCATATTATTGCTCCATTGAGAGAGTAATAGGAGTTTCCATAGAGAACAGCTTTGATCTCATCCTCCTCGATATCTGGCGGCACGGAGAACATTGGTTGGCGTCGGGGAACACGAACAGTTCTCAGTTAGTTTATTAGTCAACCAATTGACTAAGTTATTCGGACTAACCCAGTCTTGGTCTAGTCCAGTTAACTAAGATAACTGAGTTAGTCAGCCTCTTAGTCACAGAACAGACGGGTTACGTCCCCATGTTAACCTTCGGTGCAACAAGGCAGCATACGCTTTATTGAATGAGTCAACTATCATAGGGTTGATATTATCATAGGATAATTAAGTAGGCTACGTTGAGGTGCATGTTACCTGACTATAGACTACCTAGCTAAATTACGTGTCAAGAGTCCAACTGTTTAAGTTGAAGACTCCACCTAGACTTTAGCCAATGCATACGAAAATGTAGCCGACGCATGCTTCGGAACACAACAAGGTGGAATTCTGTTTTTTCTATGATCGAACGCGCTTTTATTCTGAAAGATCCCCTTGACCTTTTCATTAAATGAGCGCGAGAAAAGCCGGCCAATGCCTCACCTTTGCCTGAAGAAGACGAGCTTTCAGCAAGTGACTGGAATATGTTGGGACGTATGTGGGATATATTAAGGCCATTTTTTATAATCTAACACTTGGCCTACAAGGCTGGGCTTCAAATGTGCTCGTTATGGATCAACATGGGAAGCATTGACTGCTCTCGACTTCTTACTCAATGGACTCGAGATAAAGAGAAAGGGGGATAGTACTGAACTAACGGATACCTCTCAGCAAGCAGCTGAATCAAGGTCCCAGGCAAAGCAGGTCAAAAAGCCAACAAAGAAAGCCAAGGAAACTGTTCAAAAGTTTCCTCACGAATGTGCTACAACTGATATGATGCAGATTCCAACGTCCATTAACAGCTGCTTGGCAAAGCTTCGCAAGTATCACGCCTTGCTGGTTCAGTCTTCGGTTTATGCTGCTGCAGCGGTTATTCTGAACCCTGAGCACAAAATCGATTATCTCAACATACATTGGGGAAAGTGCCCTGAACAAATTACAGAGGTTGAAATGAGTATTAAGGATATATGGATAACAATGTATAAGGACTCCTCCAACTCCACAGATGCCACTGGCAAGACTGCTGGGAGTAATGTTCCGGACCCTGGTTTATTCCACCCAACGGGGCAGAGAGAGCCTTCCGACTTCGATCGATGGGTTTCAAGAGGGAAGTATTAACGCCGTGGTCAGAACAAGGCAAGATGAATATTACCAATACATTAACACGGACTATTTCCAAGATTAAGGGCCGGAAGGCCAGCAGTCCGAGCGGAGTTCACATATGAGGACGGTCAATTTGGGTGCATTCTAGGCAACGGTATAAATCTCAGTACCCATCGCTAGCTCGGATGGCATTTGACATTCTGTAACAACCGTTACAAAGAAGCTCCTATGATCCGACAAGATTCGGATCCCGCCGAGTCGGATTTCACCGAGCTGGATTCCACCGAGTCGGGTTCGCAGGGTATATCTACATAAAATGTATATATAGATCAGTGCCAGCTCCTAGAGAGAGAAAGGCTGGCAGGTTTCAATACACTTATTATTCCTAGACTTCTAAGTTTACTATCGTAGAACTTCCCTCGCCCCCATCGCTCATCCGTGCCGGGATGTCTAGGGACGCTTTGATTTTAAAAACCATGTAGCACTTCTGGGATCGAAATTATTGGGCATCATTAGAACTTGTACGGCCACAGACACTATTAAGCTAGGAAACTGGAATTATAAATCACACTGCTTCTTCGTTATGACTGCGGGGCATATTCTACTTGTCTTCGGCCATAACTTATATTTGTAGAATATGTGCACATGTGTAAATATTGATTATAATAGTAGGAATTTACCCACGACTCTCAATAACGACACAATCCCTCTCTGAGCTCTCAAATATGACTACCTGGAGTCGACATCGGTCTCTTGATGCGACTAGCAGATCCTTGTTATGAAGTTAAAGATTTGTTAGCCATTTTTAAAAGGAAAAGTACCGTGCCCGCTTTGAGTACGAGCTGGGAAGCTAATAGCGAAGATCATTGATCAACTTTTTCGAATGATGGAGCAGCAGAAGCTTAGTAGGATTTTTATCTCGGGTTTTCTTCTCGAATTGGATGCAACATTTTCAACCAACAAGCTCAGCATGTTATTGATTCAATTCGTTGGAATTACGCATCACGAGAAATCATTTCCTGCAGCCTTCAGTTACTGCCTTTCCGAGTCAAAAATTGCGTTTTAAGTTCGCCATTGACGCTTTCCTCTCAATCTATTTCCGCGATGATGAGGCTTCCGAGCCAAGAGCCACTGTCAAATCAAGGTGAAGGCTTGTTGGTAAGCTTACCTGATGAGATTCCTGGCGCTGTCTCACAGCTTTGCGAGTGGCACGCTGTCGAGATAAGAACATCAGAGCCCATTGACATCAGGGCCCATTGCTTAAAATCGAAATACTCGAAGGAGGAAAGAGAGGCGATTCGCAACCTTGCATGGGGTTATTTTAGGGCAGAAGGAAGCCCCGAAGGAGTTGAAAAGGTACGCAATGAGCCATACGGGTGTCTGTTATCGGCATTAGTCCAATATATGGGAGGAGAGATGGTTGCCGAAGGAAAACCGCCTAGTGAGATATTACACGAAAGGGTTAGCGAATCTTGGCTGCCATATAACTCAGAGAGTCTCCGGTTACGAAGCAGTTACTTATTCGCCAACTCCCTCTTGGTGAAGCCGTCAAGCGTATTATCGACTTGACAAGGCCTCTTCCTTGGTGTTGGCGTTGAGGTCGGCGCTGGTATCGAGTGTCAGTACCCAAGCTGGTGCCGACCTCTTTAGACTTGTCCTCTCTTTCCCTGGACGTGAAATCGAGAATTCGGGGGGCCACGTAATGATTAGGAAAGAGAGGAATGTGATGCCATTGACATGATCAGCGTCGTGTATATATGAAGGAGCTATAATGAGCCAGAGGACTCACCGGAAACAGAGGCCGTATTTGTCGACATGATGTTCAAGGGGGTGTTCGCGTTCGGATCTTGTAAGTTGTTGTAAGTTGGAAATTTACAAGAACGGGGGACCTGTTCGCGAATTTCCGATGTTGTGTCTGTTCGCGAACTAATCTTGTTTTCCGAAGAATTCACAACAACTTATACAGCGTAGCGTTGTAAATTTTTGCCGCGCTTAGCCCGCTGCACACCCTGTCTATCTTCTAGCTGCCAGCCTGCTAGATCTAGCATTGGACCTATGGAGACCCAAAAGATATGATCTAGATTACGGTATAAGAATATGTCATGCTATGCCTGTCTGGGATTGGCAGCGCGATCCCCTCTTATCACACAGTAGTCTTCTCTTCCGAATACAGGATGCCGGCTGCAGCGGAGGCTCTCAGAGTCAACCCCACGGAACTAACCTATAGATTATTAAGGCCAGTTCTTCTGTCTCTCGAAGGCTGGTGGCTCTTCCCTAGAAACGTCGTATACCGCTAGAAAATATACTAAACAGTCACACCTATAGTGGGCTGCAAGGGATCCTTATGTATGCCATCAAGGACGCGTGCCGGGCCTGATAAAACTGGACACCATTAGAGCAGAGTTCTACGCCGGAGGTCTGTTTAACAGCAGTCTCCGGAGTCGAAAGAACTCGACCTCGCTGCCAGTCTTCTGATATTGCTTTTTGCGGGCTCTGAAGAGCATTGGAACATAGTCACCCTAATAAGGTCACATGCCGCACCGCATGTATGAGTTCATGGTCCCGGGATCCAGGCTGTTATCAACAGAAACTATCTCCATGAGGTCAGCAAGGGAGCAGTGAGGCCGCGAGCTTGAGGGCCAGGTTCTCGGCCTCCTTGCTATCCATAGTGCCTATTTGCCCCGCTGCTTCGACTCCATCTGGGTTTTTTTTAACCCTTTTTTTAAGCCATAACCGAAGGAGTTCATCCTCATGTGGCTAAAGGTCGACATTAAGCTCGGTGATGATATGGACCCCTTCTGTCGCAGGCCTCCTGGAACGTGCATCCGCAAATCTCTTCCTGGAGGGTGAAATTGATCCATGAAGGAAGGAAATGGTGATGGTGAGGAAGGAAACGATACTGCGGATTGGGGTGATGGCTAGGGGGATGAGACGGTTGGATGCCGAGATGATGGACACGGATAGATGGCAAGGGATGAAGTCTTCTAGCGATTATCGTAAATGTATGTATTGATCTAACAGTGGATGGATAGGTTGAGATGAGATGAGATGAATTTATCACGGCCCAAATTCTCGAGATTCTTGTATTATGTATAGACCTAGAAGTACATGCCTAAGACGATTGGATATACCAGAAAGGATGACAAGAATATCAAGGAGATAGTAGAATTAGTACAAAAGAAAACATCTGCACCAGGAAGGCATTGGGGGTACACTTGATTGAATGGACCAGGTCCTTGTCGTTCCAGCAATAACCACCGTCGCTCTTCAGTGCTTTAGGAATGTATGGTATCGTGGTGCCAGTGCTATAGCAGGCACTCTTGTAGTAATAATTGCAGATCACATTCCCCGACGAATCTTTGATCGTTATAGACGAAACACCTTGTGGGAAATCAATACAGCCTGTGGTTGCCGAATCTCCACTCAGCACAGCGCTGGTCTGACCACAATAGTAGATAGAAACACCGATCTTGAATGCAGTTACCAATGCAGCTGGGCAGTTTGCCAGAGCAAAAGCGAAAATTGGCCTCAAATACTTTTTACAGAAGGGTTATGCATCTCGTAGGGCCGTCCACGTGACAGGGAATACGTTTCCGGAGCAGGACCCACCCTTAACTTAGTGGGTACTAAATATAGTCGGTGTATGTATGGTATTTTATTATAAAATGGTAATAATAGAGGGCACATACAAGCATCAAAAGACGCGTCCCGCACTATGATAGTACCGAGCACGATTGAGTGTCCCCAGAACACATGTGTGAGCTGTAATGATGTATCATACAGTATTCCATGATGGGGGCGTATTTAAGCCACTATTGACTAGACCACGGAACAAAAAATTTGTCCGCGCACAACTCTTTACTCAGCAGGAGCACTGACCGTAGAATTAAATCGAGGCAGGCAGAGTGGACAGCAATAGTAGTGGTACTGTACAAGGTGAAGGTACATGGTTGTCTAACCAATGGGCTATCATAGGCTGAGCTCGAGAAGAAATTGAGCTAGCTAGGAGAGGACATTAATTAACACAAGGTTGAAACGAGATCCTACTAACATGGCTTCGAAATCCCGAGGAGATTAGGGGGCGAAGGGCTCTACGTTACGAGTACACGATCATGATATGAATCAAAGGGGAACAAGTTGGTATTCGATGATCCTAGCTAGCTTGTTCACATAGAGAAAGTAGAAATACAGGATGCAGCGGACAGATCCCTGGATTATGAAGTCAAGACCCTTCCTTGTCTTGGTAAGGTAATGTATTAGATCTGAGCTATCTCGCTATATCCGACTACGCGCTACCTAAATGTACATGTACATGTACATACAACATGGTAATTTGCTCGAACCGGTAATAAAAGAGAGTAGAAAGAAAGAACTTGTTCTTATTATTCATAGAATATCACCACCTTTTTATATAAACTTCAGCAAGAAAAAAAAATAAGAGATTTGACATACTCTGTTCTCAGGCACCGAGCGGCAATTTGATTTATTTATCTTGTAACATGGATGGCCTTCCTTTTGATGCCTTTGATGCAAAACATAGAAGAAGGCTTTCAAAAAGCGTTCTATAATTCTAACCCACGGCAGGGTGGCTATACTTTAGTTTATGCCCTCCAACGCTTCATAGATAACATAAAGCCTGAAGGCATGACAGACGCCTTGATCAAGATCAAGTTGCTGGCGTGGGGAACAACATGAAGTTTATCATCGAGCTTCTTGATTCTATCGAAAAAGCCATCATGAGTGAGACTGGTTGTTCAACATTTGACAGTGTTGTTACCCGCTGCAAAATGCTGCAAAGGATGATGAAGGCTAAGCTTAGTGAAATGACTCACCATCATCTAGATATCATGAATTGTGAGGAGAAGATCTTTGAAAGATTTAAATGACAAACTACAGACATCTACTATGTTACTCATCTTTTGAATCCAAAGATGGTAAATGATAGCGAGATAGCTTTTCTCCCAGAGGCCCAAGGAGAGATACCGTTTACAAATCCTTTCAATGGCACGGCCTGCAAAACATAAGCCGGGCAAGTAGTTCGACTTTATCTTGAGTGTGTGCATCACAAAGGGACTCGGAACACCTGCAAGCTCGTTGAGGAAGACCGACAACGCCTCCAAGCACGAACCCAAAAAAAATGGCTGCAAATTCTCCGCTGTTGTCGGCTACTAAGAGAAGCTCGGCTACTGGACGATTCGGAGCAAGAGCCTTGAGCACAACCACGCGCCAAATCCCTATCCTTTTCAATACCACCAACATCGAGACAAGATCCCGGTCGGCACACGGCCATTTCAATGGCGACCTAGCATCATGGTATTATTTCTGATAAAGAATTGATGGCAGTTGTTAGAAATTTGGGATTACCTAAGTTAAGCCAGAGAGAGTTCTGGAACCTACAGCGGAAGGAAGGAAGGAAAGGGCACACTTACAAGGCATGACGAGCTGGAATATATTCTCCAACTTCTTAAGCATGCTAGTGTACGCTTTCGGTATCATGAGGAGTATACGGCTCAATTCCAATCGGGAAAGAACCGGCCGAGTCGTTAAAGATCTCTTCTGGATGTCTTCAGAACAGATCAGGATGGCCCGGCGTTTTGTAAGTAGCTTCATGTACGAAACTGATGCTACTGTTGGAACCAATCGTCTTAAGCTGCCTTTGAGCGTCATGGTTGGTATTAACAATTGTGGCAAGACATTCCCCATAGCATACTGCTATATTACGTCGGAGTCAGCAGCTTCATTCAAGTTTATCGCCGAGCAACTTAGTGACCTGGTCTTTTACGACTGCCCTGAAGCAGAAGTTATTGTCGGAAACTTCTCTAAAGGCCTTGGCGCTGCAGTTGCGGCGAAGGCTGCAGTTGGCCACGGGTTAACCACCGTCGCCGAAGAGCCACTCACTTGTTTTGTTGATCGAGATAGGGAGCCGCCAGAAGCTGCCGGGGTTGTCGTTGGGAAAAACGTTGGAAGGCCCCAGCATATCCGCTTACAACTTTGCGAATGGCATGCTGTACTGTTGCT
Source organism: Pseudotulostoma volvatum (assembly GCA_019804575.2). Taxonomy (NCBI): domain Eukaryota; kingdom Fungi; phylum Ascomycota; class Eurotiomycetes; order Eurotiales; family Elaphomycetaceae; genus Pseudotulostoma; species Pseudotulostoma volvatum. The sequence continues at coordinate 2,075 of JAHQZX020002489.1, read as the reverse complement.
GCCATAAAGAAAAGGCTGATCACTATTGGAAGGTATAACAAAGAAAGAAGAGATGGACTTATCTCAACGATTTGGAACTGGGTACAAGCTCCTTTTGTCAAGGGGCTTGAAAGGTGCCGATCAAAAGTTCTGAGAGCCTTGGATAAGGTTGAGGCAGAGTACATAGAAAAGTACTATCCGGCGAAGGAGCACCAGTTTTGTCGAGCGTACACTCGCACTTACTCGAACCTCGGTGACAGCGCAATGAATCTTATCAAAATGTAGTTAAGGGTCGATGTGTTTTGTTGTTGTTAAGGGCCTGAAGTTTTCAGAGAAGGAAGAGGGCGTCCAAGGGATTCAATTCCTCCTAATCCATGCCGGGGCTCGCTGGGCTTCCAAAATCGGCCCGAATAGGGCTCTGGTTAACATCCTTCCCTGGCTTCTAGAATGCTTCTATCATATTTGACCATCATGAAGTCATGATTATTGAAAGACGGTCAACGAACTCATGAGAACGATATACAAAATAGAGAATGAAGCCTGTCATGTGACCACTATTAGAATATGTGAGTGTGTCGTCATCGTCGAGTTCTCTCTTATATAGTCTCACCTCCATCGGCATCTCATTCAACCAGTCTGATTTTTCTGAAGGGGGGTTACTTCAGGTCTTTGCAACTAGCTAAAATTTCCGGCCTTAGATTTCAGCACAAGCGGTTGGCTTCAAATAGCCACGTCTTTCACAATCTCTTCTCAGGTGCAGTTCAGAAAAAATCCTTAACCCACTCTCCAGTACTCATTATGTTTTCGTTGACGCTGCAGCCATTCATTGGCTGGGGGAGCTCGTTATATATCCTCTTTTAACTTGAACAACTTACTCTATTTAGCACTAGTGAACACTACATCACGGCCGGAAGCTGACATGTTGAATCAAATAGCAACCAAAGCCATATCAATGGCGTGGCTGTGCTCAGGCTTGAGCAATAAGGAGTTGATCGACAATCTTTGCAACTCCGGGCTTATCAGAGATGCTTGTGTGAAAAATGCTATGTTGGGAGTGAGAATCTTTCAATTCCTAGCTCAAGTTGATACTACACTCCGAAAAAATTCGTATAGCGCTTTGATCCAACTTAAATATTAGCTGACATAGCTTTATTTTAAGGTCGATCGGGCTCATTATGCCCCAGAGAATCCTTACTCGGACTCGCCCCAAGATATTGGTTATGAGGCTACCATATCCGCGCCACATATGCATGGTCATGCCTGCGAATATCTCATGAACTTTCTCCATCCGAGTGCCCGGGTTCTTGACGTCGGATCCGGCTCCGGATACCTGACGCATGTCTTCGCAAATCTAATCACAGATTCATCATCGCCGCCAGAAGATGCGGACGGTCATGTCGTTGGCATCGAACATATTCAAGAGTTGGTTGACATGGCTCGTGAGAACATGTGTAAATCTACCGATGGTCGTCAGTACCTGGATTCTGGGAAGGTCAAGTTCGTTACCAGTGATGGGCGGTTAGGCTGGGAGGAAGGTGCCCCGTATGATGCAATCCATGTGGGCGCAGCCGCTGAGACATTGCACCCTCCTCTAATAAACCAGCTACGAGCTCCAGGGCGGATGTTTATACCGGTTGAGTCTGAGCCCACAGGGGGAATAAAACAACCCGGATTCCGCGGACAACATGTCTGGATTGTAGATAAGAAAGCGGACGGATCGATTCATAAAGAGAAGGTTTTTGCGGTTAGTTATGTCCCATTGACTAACCGGCCTAAGAGATGAAGCCTCTTTCAAGACACTATGTGGTCTAGATTTCTCAGAAGTTTGATCTATTATCATACCAGTAAATGGTATACGCAGAGCTCTTATAGATTGGATTATTTGATCATCCTGGGGTTTAAGTACCATAATGTTTATAATAATAACAATGATATATTGTTACTCCGATCGGCCTCTTAGCGACCCGGTCCATCTATCTATGTTCTTATATACATTGCTCTATACCCTATTATTATTATTTATTTAATCAAGAATTAATGTCTGTATCCAGCCTTTCGGCTATGACAGACAACCCGCCCATGGGCCTGTCTCTCCA